>SNQJ01S0012051.1:97534-111594 GCA_010110895.2 Picea sitchensis | reverse complement strand
TTATTGATCCTTTAAACCACAATGTATATTCCTTTAAATTGTTCAACCATGTTCATTTGTTTATCATCAATATATTACTGAATCATAAACATTAACATCCATCAATGCATAATAAACAATAACAAACACATCCACACAATGCACAATACACCAATATTTATGCGGAAACCCAATGCGGGAGAAAACCACATAATGTTTTTCTTATATGTCAAGAATTACATTCAAAGAAGCACCAACTTCCAATCTCCAGCTCCAAATGGAAGGAGGCTCCAACCCCCTAGTTTCTCAGGCTCCAACCTAAAGGAGGCTACAACCCCCTGGGATCTCCGGCTACAATTGAAAGGTGGATACAACAACCTAGTTCTTAGGCTCCAACCTGAAGGAATCTACAACTCCCTGATTCTCCGACACCAGCCAAAAGGAGGCTACAACCCCCTTTCCTTGCCCTGTCCAACCGCCCTGAAATATAAGTGTCAAATGGTGAAACCAATGTCACACTGTCCTTCTGAGATATACCACTTTAAACTTGTACCAATCTGTTCCAACAACTTGTAACCAACCTATACCAATAATCTGTAGTCAACCTGTACCAATAACATGTAATCAACCTGTACCAGTAACCTGTACCAACATATACCAACAACCTGTACCAATAATCTCCTCAATAGATCAGATCTGATAACATAGATCTCATACCCAATATCACAAGAATATCACTCAAACCATGTGCATCTATGTCTCTCTAGTCATGTGCCATACATGTGCATACATTCATAATCATGTGTAATAAACCCTCACATGGACTAGACATCAAACCCTTAGTGATATGCAACCTCAAACTAAACCAACAAATCCCTCAACAAATATGATATATGCAACAATATTGAATAACCAATACCATCTCAAGAGCTAAACCCTAGCTCACAAAACATACCTCAAACAAGATGTGCCATATCTCTCATAAATAGACTCCAACCATTCATTAAATATTATGCCAATATAACCAGCTATGAACTAGTACTAAACTTCAGTATATCGGCCTCAGATCAATTCTACAATAAGCCCTAAAATTCCAAGAGGGAATCCAACAGATTTAGAAGGCAAACCCTCAACCAGATTCATAGATTCAACACTACACATATGAAAACCATACATTTTTCTTCTTGTAGATGTGCATCTATTACAGATCTGTTTATGAAGTCGTGATTTTGTTTCCGAGATTATGTTATTGTGATTCTGTTGTCGCGGTTCTGCTGCCGTGGTTTTGTTGCCGTGAATTTTCTGCTGCGATTTTGCTGTCACAAATTTGATATCAATAATACTTGCCAACTAACCTTTCACAAATGGATATTCAATTATGTTCCAAAAATAGGGGCTAATAGGAGACCCTTGCTCTCTTATTTATACTCTCCAAGTAGCTTCCTCAAGGGGTTATCTTCTAACTCATTTTACCCAACTTCCTTCTTTTAGGGCTAACCCGCTTCTAACCACTTATCCACTTAGAACCACTTTATTCACAAATAGTAAGTTCTCCACTTTTAGTTGCAACTAACTTTATTATTTCATTAATTTCTTTTGCAATCACTTTGACTTATCCATAAATAGTAAATTCACCACTTCTTGTTGTAACCAATTTATTATTTAAATAATTTTCTCTTTGCAACCACTTTACCATAATTAACAAACTCACAACTTTAATTGTTTTCTTAATGCAACAACTTTACCCATGATTAACTCCTAGTTACCATAAATTTGACTAGTACACTTCTTCTAGAACAATTGACTTCTTTGACCTTCTAGGGGCTTCTAGATAACTTATGAGGGCTTTCCAACTTCACATGGCCATAACTATCTAACCGTGAGGAGTTATGTGACGTTCCACTTATCATCGGAAATGACACAACATGTACTATCCATTAGAATAGTCTCACCTAAAAATTCATTGTTCTTCATTACATTATTCCTCAACCAAACTTGGGTTCCTTGCCCATACCTCTAGAGCTACCAAAATGTGCTACCAGACATACTCAAAGGTTGACATCAATCTCTAAGGGTTGACACCAATCTACAACATCACACTCCAAGGGTTGACATCAATGGCAACCAACTATCCAACTGTCCATCAATCTAGACCAACTGTCTGGCAATTAATAGATGTGTAATGATGCACTGGTTGTGGTAGTAGGCAACATACTCTGAATCGATCAATTTACATCAGCATATTTATAAATGAATGTGATAAATCTGAAGTGCATTGCAGTGGCTATAACAGTTTTTAAGCATATTGGAAGCAATCCTCACATGTCGTCTTTTCTCTAGCCATCTCTGTCTCTGGGTCAATGCACAACTCTTTTATTGGAACTAGGTAAACAACCACAAAACCTTTTTATTGACCTAAATAACATTCAAGACCACCAACAATGTTGTAACAATCTGCCAACAAATAACATGGATACATGTTATGAAGTTCAAGCATTATCTTCAACATTTGTTGCATATGAAATGACATTGATAAATGTTATAATATTGAATTATGAATTAATGATATGGATATTTGTATATGAAGTATGTTGTTGTAAATTAATTCTAATTGAATTATTAAATACTCAGAACTCTATATATTGTTGTGGTTGTAATTAAAGTAAACAATGACTCTAAATTAGTTCTCTGATATCCAACTTTCCTTTCATAATTATTTTTACTGTGGCATTGGAATTATGTTGTTGCAAATTAATTATAATTGAATTATTAAATACTCAGATCTCTATCGATTGTTGTCTTTGTAATTAAAGTAAACAATGAGTCTAAATTTTCTTGACATCGACCTTTGCTTTCATAATTCTTCTTATTCTGGCATTGGAATTTGACATTAATCCACGATAATTTTATATATATATATATATAAGATCCTTCTTCTTTAGAAACTTGAAAGAACATAACCCTCGACTAGATCAAGTTGGGCCTGTAACTGTGAGAAGGTTTCATCCACAACAGGGGAAAAATCATATTTGGTTGAAGAAGAAGCAATGAGATATTGATATACTCAGACCTTTGAATGAAATTTTTTTAGGATGACTGTAGTTATAAATTCAATTGAAGAATGTCGTTCGAAAACCCATATCAGAGCAACACATGCCCACAACATTGGATAATCCTCTTACACTAAAATGAATCAATAAATTCATTTAATTTGTCACCCATTCTAAGAGTTGTAGTATGAAAATCTAGTGCAAAATATATCTTCCAGGACAATATCGTTTCAACTAGCCAAATGAGAATTAGTTGGGTACCTAGAGAAATACTTTACTGGGAAAAACACTGATTATGAGAGTTGGTTGAACCTGGCTTCTCTCCCGATAGTGCAATCTTAAACCGAATTCTAACACAAACACTTATTGAATATCTAATTGCCCGATTTCCATGGTTGGAATTGTCTGAAGTAGCTTTACTTATGGTTTTATATATAATACCTGCAAGTGCTGAAATTTTGGTTCTGTACAACTATTCTTGCACTATTGAAAAATTTCAATAATATTCATCATATTGCCTTGGAGGTATAAGAATAATTGAGCTCTAGATCTGCTCGTTGAGTTTCTTTTAAAAAATATAAATTTATTTATCTTGCAATTTTTTTTTACAGACATTTGGAAAACCTAGATATTGGTAACTACGCCTATATGTTAGTTACTTGTAGTGATGGGAATAAACAATTAGATTCATTAGCTACATGCATCATATTTTCTGTGCAATCAATGAAGCCACTAGTTGTGGGAAAGGATTGGGAAGTTGCCGTCTTAAATCCAAGGAAAAGACTTAATAAAAGCTAACCTTATGATGGCACAAACCTTTGATTAACTAATCGTAGTTGTTGGTTATGTGTCACATAAGTATAGCATGGATTTTTTCGAAGAAAAGTATCTCAAAATTATATAAAGGTATAATTTTTTTTACAGACACGGTATCGATTCTGACCGATACTGAGAAGGAGCAACCAAAAGAAAACTTTGTTGTACTGAATATCACAAAGGACTAAAGAGCTGATCACACAACGACATACCAAAATCAACTGAAATAACGCTGGAAATGCGCAGATTGAAAACAAAACTGACCTCAAAACCATCTACTTACTCATCGAGCTACTCAAAAGGCTCAATTTTCAAAGATATTTAGATGGGTAGGAGGGCTTTCTTCCCAATTTTGCCAATGATAAACAATCAATCTACCTTTGGGTTCCTTTAGTTCCCGCTTTGACAGTGAGTCTGCCTCTTTATTATGCTCCCGGTAAATGTGCTGGAAACTAATTTCTTTAAAATTATGTGCCAGTTCCTTTGTTTTTAATTTCCAGCCATCTAAATTCACCACTAGAAGTTGACCCTTATAATTCATCCAATCAATAATGACTTTCGAATCCCCCAAGATTTGAATTTTATCAATTTCCCAAAGCGAGGCCAAGGTGAGAGTCGCCCACAAGCCAATTAGCTCCGCCTTTGTGTTTGTACCCGCTCCGCAGTTGATGTACCATTTGGTGACCCTCGAAGAATGTGTTTTAAAAAAACCACCTGCTGCACAACAACCCCCAGATAATAAGGCCACTCCATCGAAGCATGCTAGTGTGAAGCCCTCGATGTGAATAAATTCACACACTCTATTTGGAATAGGATTTACATTAGCTGGCTGCCAAGAGAAAGTGACAATAATCCTATGCACCACTGCGAGGTAGGAGGGAGTGTGATCCTCGAATAACACCTTATTTCTCTCAATCCAAATATGCCAACAAGCAATGATAGCCAGGCTAACCGAAGCAGATTTTTCAAAAGTCCACACATTTAAGCAATCTGATATCGATGATCCAGCCCAAAGGATTTTTAAATGGTAGATTTCAGATAGACGATGCCAAACTGCCTTAGTGAATGAGCAATGGATTAAAAGATGATTGGCATTTTCAGCGTTGCTGTTGTAGAGCTTGCACACCCCCGGGCCTACCCATCCTTTACTTTGGAGCACATCCTAGGTAAGAATTTTATCAAAGGCCGCCAACCACAAAAACAATTTAATTTTTAGCTGAATTGGCCACTTCCACAGTTTGAGAACCCAACCTTTTTCACTGTGGAAATCCAATGGTTTTATAAGAGCCTGATAAAGATTTTTAATGGAAATTACTCCGGAAGTATCCCCCCCAACCCACACCAAGATGTCCGTACCATAAAGGAGTGAAAGGCTTGCGTCCCTTAAAGCAGAGGTGAAACTATCCCATTCTGAAGCGATTTGACCGGATAGCCCCAATGAATCGCTAGTGTGCCACTGGTCTGGGAAGGGAGATACACCAACGGTATCTCTTGCCCGTGTTAGGACCAAAATATGCTTAAGTGATAGCTGCGATCGAAGGGGGTCTTAGAGGATAGAGCTCTCCTCCAAACCAACAATTTTATCCACACCTATCAAAATCGAATTCCGAGAACGGGGCTTCCACCGAAGCCAATGCAATAACACCGGAATGCTCTTGGTCAAGCCGCTCCAGATGCTAGACGACTTCTGTTGCTATTGATTTATTTTTCGGAGCTAGGGCTAGTCAACTAGCCCAAGTATTTATCCAATAGAATCCTATGCCAGATGTTGTCCACTGTTAGCGCCCTCCAAAGGGTGTTTTCTAGTAATGCTGAGTTGAAAGTAATTAAACTTTTGAGTCCCCAACCTCCACAATGCTTTGGTCTTGTAAGGAGGTCCCATCATGAGTCCCCAACCTCCACAATGCTTTGGTCTTGTAAGGAGGTCCCATCTATAGAGATGGTAGTGATGCGTTGCCTTCTGACCACTCCATAGAAAATCAAACATAAGCTGCCGAATGCGATTTAAAACAGATTTAGGAATCACCTCCATCGACATCCAAAAGACTGATTGATTCTCCAACACTGATTTGACCAAAATTAATTTGCCTCCCAATGAAAGCCACTGATTACGCCATAGCCCAATTGTTTTTTCAATTTTAGCCACCAACCAGCTCCAATCATCAGCTTTGGCCGCTCTTGGCTTTAAAAGATAGCCTAAGCACTTGAAACCCGAGTTTAAATCAACAAAAATGGTAAAATGGCTTTTAAAAGCTCAAGCTCCAAATCCTCAAGCCCCCAATAGTGAACAATAGTTTTTGAGGAATTTATGCAAAGTCCAGAAACATAACAGTAAGCACGAAGAATGTCTAATATCAATCTCCATTCCATTGGGTCTGCCTTAGACATTACAAGGACGTCATCAACAAACATTAGATGGATAATTTTTAGATGTTGCGTTACCTTTATACCATAAATACTATGGTTAGCAATGCCACTGGATAACATCAGAATTATCCCTTCCATAATCAAGATAAACAAATACAAGGATAATGGGCAGCCCTAACGAAGCCCCCTCCAGCTCTTAAAATAATCCGTCGCCTCACCATTTATCAAAACTGCAAAACTGGCACTCGTAACGCAACACATTATCCAATCCGTGAGCTTTACCCCAAAGCCTACCGAGAGTAATACCACTCTTAGGTACTCCCAGTCTATGCTGTCATAGGCTTTTTTGAGGTCTAATTTCAACACCATAGATTTGATATATATATTTTTTAATACTATGGAGAGTCTCATGGGCTGAACCAATAACATCTTGAATTCTTCTACCCTTTAAGAATCCAAGCTGTTCTGAAGAAAGGCACTTTGAAAGAAAATGTTTTATCCGATTAGCAAGGATTTTTGGGATCACCTTGTAGATGAGGTTACATAAGGAAATAGGACGGTAATCATCGAAGGATTCCGGCTTGTTTACCTTCGAAATAAGGGCCAGGAAGGTTGAGTTAAGGCCTCCACAAAGTTTGCCACTCCTCCTCGAGTCCTCCACCATCTCGAGCATATCTTCAACTACTAAATCGAAGAAGGAAATGAAAAACTCAGAAGTCCACCCATCAGGACCAGGGCTTGTATCTTTGTTAAAATTTTCTAGAGCATATTTGATTTCCTCCAGAGTAAAAGGGTTAAAGAGAGAATCAACCTCATCCTCAGTAACCATGCTAGGATAAAGGCTGGAGTTTCTCACAAGTTCTAAGTAATTTGTTCTATCTTTTGCTCTAAAGAAATCCTTGAAATGATTAAACGCCTCCTCTTTAATCACTTCCTATCCAGTAATTTTGTTTCCAGTGCCCGAGATTAATTCCCACACATGCTTTCAATTTCTATTATAGCTTGCCATCTCGTGGAAAAATTTGGTAATAGAGTCTCCACTCTGAATCCAAGTAACTCTGCTGCATAGTCTCCAAGTCTCCTCCTCCCCTCGCAGAAAATTATTTCTATTAGTTTCCAACACACAAAGATATCCATCGTCCTCTAAGGATAAGGAGCCCTCCGCTAATTTAAATAACAACCTTTCAATTTTTGATTCCCAGTTTTCTAAAGACTTTTTTTTTTGAAGTGAAACTTCTTTTATCTAGATCTTTGTTTGAAATTTAAGTTCTTTAAGCTTCCATACCAGTTGTTGTTGACGATTACCCTCCATCAGGAAACGGGGGTCCCTCCAAATTGTATGAACCAGGTTTTTAAAATCAGACTACTGTAACCAATGAGCATTAAACTTGAATGGAAATGCCTTGTACACCGGAGAATCCTTAAGTTGTATAAAAATAGGAGCGTGATCATAGATAAAAGGGTATTCCACCCATGAACTTGAAAGGCCCATAGTTGACAAAGTTCTTTCGGAGACTAAGCACCTATCAAGCCTTCTGGCAATAGCATGATGGCCAGCACGCCCGTTACGCCAAGTAGGGACCATCTTGGTTGGCTTAAGATCGACCAACTTCATGGAGGTGAGTAAGTCTCTCAGGAAAAACTTAATAGAACCTGGAACAAATCATCCACCCCAGTTTTCTTCCGAAGACAAAATGAAATTTAAGTCACCTGCTATGATAAGATTCGGGATAGTGTGTATACCACTCTTTGCAAAAGAACTCCAGAAAAGATGTCGTTCTTTACACGGTCCATAAATATTGAGAAGTGCCACCTTCTTTTTGGAGGAAACACAACTACCTGTTAATAAAATTCCACCAACAGTCAGGAAGGGTTTTAGATCAAAGGAGTTTGGGTCCCACACAACTAGTAATCCATCAGAAGTTCCTAAAGAGTTTACAACAGTTGCAGCCCAAGAAGGACGTAGTTGGAGCAAAAAATCTCTCGCTTTCTGCTCATCCGAAAGAGTCTCTTGTAAAAACACAATGTATGGCCTTGTACGATCCAACAGTCTACGAACCAAGGCAGATTTGAGGGTGCCTCCAATCCCTCGAATGTTCAATGAGAGCAATAACATCACTTCGCCCTTGCCAGGGCCTTCAATGCTCTAAGGGTCCTTGAATCCAGGGAAGTAGGAACATTTTCATCTTCTTTAAGACTAGAACTCACTTGTTTCTTCCGTGAGCTTCTTGTTTTGACTGGTGACAGTTCAGTGGCCAGACCCCGTGACCAGGAGAAATCTCTAGCCCCCTTGCCTGAAGGCTGAGAGGAATATGAACCAATATCCACAGTTGAGTCAATGACTTTCTTTCCAAGGAAAACGGATAATGGCTGAGGGATTCGGGCCACATTGAGGCTAGGTAACAAGGAGTTAAGGGTTTCAGAGAGGTTTGAGTCCTCCTCCTCTACCTCTCTGTAGCCTGGCAGTATGGAAGAGCGATGGAGCACATCTTCCACAAAATAAATTGAAGGCGCCGGATTACTATCGGATAGGGTAGAAGGGGAGGGAACCGAACTATACCGCAAAGGAGGAGACGACAAGGAGCCTAAAGGATGGTTCAAAGCAGAAAACATACTGGAAAGAGGAGCGTCTACTATAACAGTAGGAACAACAGGACCCCTGGGAACAAAAGGAGTTGTCTGCATGGAAGTTTCAGACAGATAGATCGGGGGTAAGAAGCTAGGAAGGGGAGCTTCTATCGGATGGCTAAGAGAAGAGGAAGATGGAGGGGTGGAACTAAGAGGTTCTGAGAGTAAGTGCCCGGGACTGGCTTTCTTTGGTAGAGTATTAGCCATTAACCATTCCGAGTTATTTATGGCCTCCTTCTCCTCACAGGACATGGATTTAAACAATAGAGGACAGAGCGATTGTAAATTACCAGAAAGGCTAGAGTCAAACTCAAGCAAAGAAGAGGAAGAGACTCTCAAGGATTCATGCAAGAGTCCAAAGAGTCATCAACTTCAGTATAAGCTGGAGGACTCCTCTGCAGTTTAGAATCTTCAGATAGATCCTCCAAGAGATTCCCCTTACAGTCACGACGAAGGTGTCCCATTTGACGACAGAAGTTGCAGCGGAACGATAGACCAAGATAATCCAGTGGCTGAGCAACTTTTCGACCTCTCCATTCTATCTCTATAGTTTCCGACAAACCACTGAAGATGTCCACCTCCACTAGAACTTGACCCATCTTCCGCATCGGGGAGCTAAGAGCTTTGGATTCTAGTGCAATGAATCTCCCCAAAGTGTCGCCAATAGCCCTTAAGGCTCCTTCATTCCACAAAAACAGTGGGAGACCGGGAAGGAGTACCCAGAGGTGTCTAAACTAAAAGAACTCCGTATCAGGATTGAAAGCAATCCTCCACCGTTTCAGCATAAGACTACTGCCCCCAAAGACCCAAAACAAACTTAGTAAGAGGGTAGCGTCCTCAGGGGAGTTGCAAATAAACCCCAGCCAACCTTTAGTGAGGAAGATAACCTCCGGTTAATACCCAAGGAGGGGAACCCACTAGTGCTTAATCCATTCCTCAAGAGATCCTTTGCTCAATGACTTATAAGATAAACGACCTATAAGAGAGCAAAGAGCCATTCTACAAGTGTCTTCTAATCCCACATCGTTGCCTAAAACCAAGCGCTTGGCCTTCTTGTTGGCTTTCCACAGCTTTCGACGGAAAGAGACAGACTGGAGCTGATCAGTTGGATCCTTAAAGCCTCCCAAGGAAGAAAAAGATGGGTTCGACAGCCCTGGAGGCACGAAGGTCGACTGAGTACTTGACCTGCAACCATCAGTGGGAAGGGGGACAAATTCTAGAGAGGCTAACTGTTGCAGGGGTAAAAGAGAAGGATTACAAGGTACACTAGTCAAGTTAGAGGGCTTGTTTTTTAAAAATAGTGTGCCTCCCGAAGACCCCTTCTGCAACTTATCCACTGAATCAAACAACCCCACTCACCTCCAAATTTCCTCATCCTCCATGCTCACAAGTGTCTTTAACTTAGGCTCCATGATAAAAGAAGACTCTAACAAAATAAGGTCCACAAAGGCCGGTCAAACATTGTCACACTGGAGCTGACAAGCAAGCAGACCAGGAAACAAATTATAAGTGGTTCGTGATCCCAGTAGTTTGTCCCACTCCTTTTCAAAACACCAGTAAACAATACTAGATGCCCCACCCTCTCGGGAAGAGAGAACCGGAAAATAAGGACTCCAAATATAGCATGGATTTGGGAATTATGAATTCGCCATATTAATTCCAAGAAAAAGAGGAGGTAGAAAGTCCGAGGCAAAAACAATGTCTGTGGTGGGAGAAGGCTGAGGTACAAGTAGCTCAGCTCACACAGGATATTAAATACCAAATCAATACAAATCCTTGAGCCACGTGAAGGCTCTAATAAAAGTCTCGAACACATCAACCAATCATATGTTAAAAAAAAATATTATTTTATATGTTAAAAAAAAATATTATTTTATATATTAAAAAATTAAAAAAAATGTTTCTTATGTTTTCTTAGATTGTTTATAAAGTTTAATGAAATAAAAATATATAATAAAAGTAAACTTAAGTTATGTTATTTTTTCAAAGTTTATATCCACTAAATCATATTAGTCTTGGAAAACATTAAATATTTTCGTTATTAAAAAAATAAAAAATAATAATAAAATTGAACCATATTTTATTTATTTTAATAAAATTTTCCATTTTAGAATAAAATGTATCACTTGAATTTTCCATTTAAAAATTATATGGAATAATACTTAATTTTTTTTTTAAAATAAGATAGATTCTAACTAAGATAGATTTTCATATGCAAAACCACAACCCAAATAACATTGAAATTGAATATCTATTTAACAATCTACGTTTCCATGTTATTAAAACCAATAATCATAATTATATCACACAAAGACCATGCATTCAATCATAATCATGTTGGCATAATATCCATCTTAAATGGTATTTTCTGCTAATTCTAGAATATTAAAAAATTGAGATGCGAAGAAACGTTTTTTTAGACAATATCTATAATGTGAATATTTTAAATAGATCGATTACAAGAACACAACCTTCATGTATAGGCTTTGTCAAGGGACAAGCCAACTAAAAAAAGTTTGACCAATGACCATTGTTTCTCATGTTAAAAAAAATGAAAAATAACAAGAATAACAATCATAGTAGGTGGAATGGCCTATGATGAAGCTCTAGTGGTAACCATTGAAAATGATGCAAATGTAGTTTTGATAAACTTGTGCATCACCTTCTAAGGGGTATGATGTGGATATATAGACAATTATAACTAAGGAGTCTTCCTTGTCAATCTTCCTTACCTTGTCACTACTTGTTTGAATGTTTTTGTGAGGATGAAGAGGAGGTATATATTGTATAATTTAAACCAATAAATGGGAGAAAATCTCTTCAACTTTGTTAAAGGATAAAATGTAAATAACATTATTGCGGGCTTTATCACCTCACATAAGTAGACTAAATAGATAGAAATAAGGAAGACAAAAAGGAAAAAAAAAGGAGGCAATTTGTTGAGAAGACAACTTTTGAGCCAATGTTGAAACATGATCCATCACAGGTAAACAAGGATGAAGAATATTTCTTGGATGATGATCTGATTTGCAAGCTTAATGATTTTGGTTAAGTCTGTTGAAAATCTCCAATTTTGGATACAGTTAGCTTGGGGATCCTTCCTACAAAACACTATGGTTATCCATTCAGTTACGAAAGGTTTCTCTATCATCATAGTTTGTTACCCAGATGGACAAAGAATGTGCTAATTCAAAATGAATATTCACTCAAATTTCTATAGGGAAAAATTAATTTTCTTAAAAAATTGCCTCATTTTTCTATAATAAGTACATAAAATCCTTTAAAAAATTTATAATCCTTACAAAAGCTTCGCCACACTTATAATTCATATTTTGAGAACTATAAAGGTTCACCAAACTTTTGACACATACATGAAATTATGGATCCTTAAAATTTTCCCTACCTATAAGTTCGACCACTGCTACTGTTCCATCCCTAATGGTGTGTGATAAGGACACTGATTAGATCATGACTTCGAAGGCATCTTGATTCCCATTGGTCTCACGATAGGAAGACTCTTATGGGAAGAGGAGACGTGAATCACAATCTTTAAATTATGCAAGGGACCCAATATGCATGACTTAATTGAAAGAGACAAAACAAACATTAATGATAACAACTCCAATAGTGCTTGCTTAGGTAGTTGGTTGAACCAAAATCAGGGGAAAAAAAGGATAGAAATGAGTAGAGTTAAGATAACATATTAACCATTAAATCAACATTTTATCATCATAATGTAAGTACATCACAAATATATATACCCATCACCAATAACTGTTTAGTTTAGTAACTTTCCAACTAAAATAATATTAATTTGTATTATTTATTTACCAACCAAAAAATGTGTGAAATGCTATTAGCCCAAGCATTAATGTAATCCAAACTTGCTTTTAATTAACTAAAGAAAGAGAAAGTTGATCATGACACCTCTCTTAATCATTTACATTACACCATAAGATAAAGCCCATGTTAATCATCACATTCTTGTTAAAGCAAATGACAATCATAAGGCACTTGAAAGTAAAGATGAACTTTTATGAAAGTTCTCCCTAATATATGTCCCTGACCTTCATATTATGAGGGTGGGGATTGGTGAGGGTGAGGGTGTCCCTAATATATGCCCCCCATTTTCATATTATGAGGGTGAGGGTGGGGGTGGGGATTATTGATAACTTATTAAATCCCCCCACTTCCACCCTCATAATGTGAGGAGTATGCAAGTGGGAGTAGAGGGAGACATTAAGAAGAACTTATTCTATTTCCAAATCCGCTCTCATAATTTGAGGGTAGGGTGGCGGGACATAGGAGGAACTAGAAGGTAATAATACATAATATAAACATGGACCTGATCCCATTCCATGTTTTTCTCAAGATTTGTCCAATTTTGTGGTGGATTGTGCTCCATATATATATATATAATGTGTTTTCTCTGATGATAACAACTCCAATAATGCTTGCTTAGGTAGTTAGTTGAACCAAAATCATGGGAAAAAAAGGAAAAATGATAGAAATGAGTAGAGTTAAGATAATATATAACCATTAAATCAACATTTTATCATCATAATGTAATTACATCACAAATATATATACCCATCACCAATAACTGTTTAGTTTAGTAACTTTCCAACTAAAATAATATTAATTTGTATTATTTATTTACCAAACAAAAAATGTGTGAGATGCTATTAGCCCAAACATTAATGTAATCCAAACTTGCTTTTAATTAACTAAAGAAAGAGAAAGTTGATCATGACACCTCTCTTAATCATTTACATTACACCATAAGATAAAGCCCATGCTAATCATCACATTCTTGTTAAAGCAAATGACAATCATAAGGCACTTGAAAGTAAAGATGAACTTTTATGAAAGTTCTCCCTAATATATGCCCTCGACCTTCATATTATGAGGGTGGGGATTGGTGAGGGTGAGGATTGGGTGGGGATTGGTGAGGGTGAGGATTGTGAGGGTGAGGTTGTCCCTAATATATGCCCCCCATTTTCATATTATGAGGGTGAGGGTGGGGGTGGGGATTATTGATAACTTATTAAATCCCCCACTTCCACCCTCATAATGTGAGGAGTATGCAAGTGGGAGTAGAGGGAGACATTAAGAAGAACTTATTTTATTTCCAAACCCGCTCTCATAATTTGAGGGTAGGGTGGCGGGACATAGGAGGAACTAGAAGGTAATAATACATAATATAAACATGGACCTGAT
>SNQJ01S0012051.1:84996-95093 GCA_010110895.2 Picea sitchensis | reverse complement strand
GTTTCTTACTTAACCCATTAATAAAACAAATTATTACTTGAATATCTCTAGTTTTCTTCCTCCTATTTAAAATTATATATATATTTTTAAAATATCATTTATATATTTTGAAATTAAAATATTAAGAAAGAAATACTTAATATTATTTAACTAATTTCCATTGTAAATAATTTTTATCCCAACTTTAATAATTCAAAATAAAATAAAGTTTTGTAAATTATTTTTAATTATTAATATTTTGGGTTGGTTACTCTTTTCATTATTAAATTAAAATTAACTCTATTATGTTTATATAACAAAGTTTATATATATAGAAAGAGATATATATATATATAGAAAGAGATATAGTTTATTACTGTGATCCATTATTCTTTTTATTCTTTGTTTTGAATAACTAAAACCTAACTCTATTTAATCATTGAGTTATTGTTACTAGCACACTAGCTCCATAAATTTAAGTTAAATATGAACCATTAACCTACTAACTCTAACACACTACCATGAACCCTTTAACCCATTACCTCTTAAATCAATAACTCAAAATAACCCCAATTACTAATCTACTAATCTCCTTACCATTGACCTACTAACTAACACACCTTCTAACCATTAATCCACTAATTCACAATCCCCCTAACCATTAATCAACCAACCAATCAATCTACCTTAATCACTAACCCATTAACTCCCTAACTACTATGATTGACTACGATTAATTATAAAGAACAGATAAACTATAATAAAATATAATTATTTATGATTGAGACAACTACCCGTCAAACCACTAAATCCTTTAAACATTGTCTACTTAACTCCTTAAAAAAATAAGATCTAAACAACTTTACTACCCATTATACATGTTTATGTTTAAAATGATTTACCATTTCAAATTTTAATATCTTCTCATTTCCATATTATATATATATATATTATTTAGATCTGTTATTCATTTTAAATTACTATTATTTAATATAAACAACTACTCACATAAAACTTTTTCGATGTATACTAATTAATCTTTAACACACAACCTTAATCACATCTCTTTGGTCCAACACATTTCTTTCCTGTCAAGCTGTAAAGTGGACTTCTTTGTTTTTCTTTTTGGATAAATATAAATGTTCTAAGATTTGGACGACCTTTTCAGATTATCTCACTAAAATTCGGTTATAGATAAATTGCTAAATTAACATTTTTTCCGAAAAATGCATTCAATATCCCCCAAGAAATCTTTGTTACAACTGAAGTTTACAATATCTAACTCTTAAAATCTAAGATTCTAATAATTCGTAACGGAATTTGAGGAAAAAATGATGATGAATTATCGAAATCGAATCAGGTTGTCTGTTCTCTTTTCCCCACAGCTGTGGAATGCGCCCGACTTCTCTAATTTTTTATAATTTCTGAGACGGACGCCATTAGTCAAAGATTTTATTGCCACGGGTTTTGTCTCAGCGCATTCATTGTGGAGTCGAAAATCTATTTAAGAAACCCTAAGGCTCGTATCTCAGGCTTTTAATGGCAACAGCGTACAATCCAAGGAACGTCTTTTTCTTAAAAGTCAATAAAATTTAAAATAAAAATGTTTTTTACCGTGAATTTTGATTAGCAGACTGAGACTGAGGCAACCCTGTCTTTGGATCTCATTCCGTGAATTTTGATTAGCAGGCTGAGACTGAGGCAACCCTGTCTTCGGATCTCATTCGGTAGACTGTAGCGCTGAATGAATGGACAGTTTTATATCTATGCAATAATCACAGAGATTTCTGACAGGGATGATGGCTACCAACGGCCATGATCAAATCAATGGGAAGCCCAGAAGTACATTCTGCAATCGACATTTGGTGTGGTCGACGCTGCTGCTCGTCTCGATCCTCTGCTACACTCCATGGCTTTTCTGGTCTTCCAAGACTCCGCTCTACTGCCCGCCCACATCCATAAAARCAGCAGCAACAGAGGAGTCGCGGGATCGAATCCCCTGGAGYGGAGATCTGAGGGATCTTGAAACACGCTGGAACGACCTCAGGTTCCAAGACTCGAACCCGCGACGAACTGCCCCGCAGCGGCTCAGGATCGCGCTGTTCGTCAAGAAATGGCCATTGAGGGATTCGGCCGGGGGGCTCGAGCGCCACGCAAGAACCCTGCACCGCGAGCTCGCGCGCCGCGGGCACGAAATCCACGTCTTCACCTCATCCTTGACGGCTCTGGATCGAACCCTGACGGAGGACGAATCCAGGGGCCTTCGCTTCCATTTCTCGAACCCTACCCCGGCCGGGAACCTTAAGGCCCGGGAAGCCTGGGAGCAGTTCTTGCGGGCCAACGAAACCCTAGCCGGCGAGGGTTTCAATGGGGGTTTCGACATAATCCACACGGAAAGCGTGGCGCTGCCGCATGGCCGCGCTCGGAACTTCAGCAACGTCGTCGTTTCTTGGCACGGCATCGCCTACGAGACAATACAGTCGGACATCGTCCAAGATCTCACGCGGAGCTCTGCCGAGGCTCGACCCCTCGACCTCCACAAGGCCATAACAGAGCGTGTACAGAGAGTCATAGAGGAAGTAAAATTCTTTACCAAATACTCTAACCATGTCGCCACCAGCGACGCCGTGGGGGAAATCCTGAGGACAGTCTACATGCTGCCGCTGCGGAATGTCCACATTATCGTCAATGGCGTCGACGAGGGTTTCTTCAGGCCGGCTAAAGTCCGCGGGGCTGCTTTCCGGTTAAAGTACGGCGTGCCGCAGGGGGCCCGGTTGGTTATGGGCATGGCCGGCCGGCTGGTGAAGGACAAGGGCCACCCGCTTATGTTCGAAGCCCTTAAAACCCTTCTGCAGACCGGAAATTATTCTGATATTTTCGTCTTGATCGCCGGCGATGGACCCTGGGGTTCCCGGTACCGAGAACTGGCGCCGAATGTGAAGATCGTAGGGCCACTGAGCTCGGCTCAGTTGGGGGATTTCTACAATGCCCTTGATGTCTTTGTAAATCCGACGCTGAGAGCCCAGGGACTCGATCACACGCTCATGGAGGCCATGCTGTGCGGTAAGCCACTGCTGGCGTCGCATTTTAGCAGCATTACGAAGAGCGTGTTGGTGAGCGGGGATTTCGGGTACACGTTCAGTCCCAAGCTCGGATCTCTCCGGACTGCATTGGATACAGTTATCGAGGACGGCAAGTGGGTTCTGGAGAAGAAGGGGGCGGCGTGCAGGAGAAGGGCGGAGGAGCTATTCACTGCGGTGAAAATGGCTTCCGCGTATGAAAGGCTTTTCCTGTGTATTGCCAAGGGGAATGCCACTGGATTCGATTTCTGCAAATACCCTCTTCCTCCTGCTTACCAATAGGTATCGATCCATACTACCTCTCTGCCCATGAAATTAGTATGCAAATTTTGTAGTTATCTTCCTCTATTATGTGCACCATTATTTCCTTCTGTGCTTCCAGATTATTTCCTTCTGTGCTTCCAGTTCAGAGGATTCAAACCAATGATTTTCAGAGGATTCAAACCAATGATTATAGTTAGAATGATTTGCAACCATATGAAATTAAATTTATGAGGGATTCAATCTGTATTTTGAGTTCTCTGCCCATGAAATTATTTGTGAGGGATTCAATCTGTAGTTTGAGTTTTCTCTGCCCATGAAATTAGTAGCACATACTGTAGTTATCTCCCTCCATTCTTATGTGTACCGTTATCTCCTATTGTGCTTCCAATTCAAAGGATTCAAACCAATGATTATAGTGAGAATGATTTGCAATCATATGAAATTAAATTTGTAAGGAGTACAGATTCAATCTGTACTTTGAGGTTTCTACTTCACCTGCAGTCTTCCTTTGCATATGGAGTGAGGTGCAGCTCCTTGTCAGGTTGGTCAGCATTCATTGTAATAGTTGAAATTATTTTGAGGCTTTTTAAAATTTTAACGGGAGAATTATGATTCAGCTCTCATGTCTTTGAAACACAAAGCCACATTTTTGGAACCAACTGACCAGGGTTGCTGTACTTGGGTAATGTGTAAATGCTTTTAATGGATGGATGGCCTAAATTTAAAATTTCATTTTCATATTAATTTTGGCTGTAGTAGGATTTTTTTTTTTTAATTTAAAATAATGGGAAGGAAAGTTGTGATTTTTAATTAAGATATTATTCATTGCAATAAAAGTATATGAAGAGATTACTGATAAAATTTTTGAGTATATGAAAATATTTAAGATAAAGAGATTACTGATAAAAATTTTGAGTATATGAAAATATTTAAGATATTATAGATACAAATATTTGAAAATATGTTTGGTGGATTAATTAAAAATATAAAATTATTGAGAAGTTAAAAAAATATTTAAAAATATAAAAATATTTGAAGTTGTTGAATTTATTCCTTCATAAAAAAAATGATGTGATACTTAAAAAACTTTACCAGTTAAATTAAATATTATAAATATTCTATCATATTTCATGATTCTCAATGTACCAATACTCATTTAAAAATCCAAATTTAGCTACTGATTTTTCAAATGCAAGCTCCACAAAAGTTACGAAACACCACAATTGTTGTCACGAAATCAATTAGAAAGTGTGATTCAAATTTGTAAAGTGTGGTCTATGTACTTGGACACAGACAAATGATGTCAATTGATATGTTATCCTTGTTATTTCAAAGAGTACACAAAAACAAATGGGGTCAAAGTGATATGTTATCTTAATAATGAATACTTATTGTAGTGGTATTTAGTGTTTATTTCTTATCAACAAGTATTTAGTGTTTATTTTTTTATCATGTGTTAAGAATATTTTTATTTAGGTTTGAGAATGTTAATTATATATAATTAATTATTTATTATATAGTTTTTAATATGGTATTATAATAAGTGATATTTCGTTTGTTAGAGATGTGTTAAAGTTTTTATGATAATGGAAAATCAATTCCAAGAGATTAAATATTTTTGTTTACATATTATCAAATTTGAATTTTGGTTGTTTGCAGTCACGTTTTCAACTACTAAAAGTCACAACTTCTAGTTGGAAACAAATTTTGAGAGTTCATAATTGTGTTAGATACCTAATCTTAGGGATTATGGTGTCTTGTAAACAATATTCTAAATATTATTATTTATAATTATAAAGAGCTATAAATAATTAAGAATAATCATTGGGCCTATGGGAAGATGGAACCAAAGGTCATCTCTGAATGTATGTGGCTATGGTGTGGGTTTGTGTTTCGTGTATGGAACCAAATGTCATCACTGAATGTATGTGGCGACGTGGGTTAGTGGTTCATGTTTAACTTAAATTTATGGGGTTATTGTGCTAGGGGTTAGAGATTTAATGGCTTGGTGGTTAAATAGGGTTATGTATTACTTGTTCAGGGTAAGGAATAATGGATAAGCATAATAACATTGATATTATTAACTTGCATTTTACAAAATGGTAAAATACTTATATATATATATATATAATTGTTGCACAAAGGGGATCCCTTTTCCCATAAACAATATTCCATATCTTAACGGGAGGATCCCTATCTTGGGTCAATCTCTAGAATCTCCTTTTGAAGTGCCATCTCCCCCTCATGCAGATCCAACCCTTTCATCATAACATGAGGTTCAATTGGATGATGTTATTTGGAGGATTGAAAGGTTGAATCTTGATGGGAATGCAACACCATTTCAATCAGATGAGGAACCTGGAACATCACAAAAATATCCAAATTGGCTCATAAAGACACTTGAAAGTGTTTATCCTTATGGGGTTGGAAAGACAGGAACTCAAATTTCAACAAGACAAGATGATGAAGGCAATGTAGATGATTCAAATTCAGGTGATGTCAATGATATGGATGTTTCATATGATTATGAATTGAATTTATCTATTAACTTTGAACCAACTTCCTTTGAAGAAGTTGTTTCTAATGATGAGTGGAAAGAAGCTACGTAGAAGGAGTATGATGCTCTCATCAAGAATGAGACATAGAAGGCAGAAGGAGTATGATGCTCTCATCAAGAATGAGACATGGAAGTTGGTGGATCGTCCATTTGGAACTAAACCAATTCGTTGCAAGTGGGTCTACAAGAACAAGTACAAATCATATGGGTCAGTTGATAAGCATAAGGTGAGGCTTTTGGCAAAAGGATATGCATAGAAAGAAGACAGAGACTATAATGAGAGTTTTCCCCCATAGTGAAATGGGCTACCATTCATGCTCTGTTGGCTTTGGTAGCACATAATAGGTGGAAGATTTATCACATGGATGTGAAGACACCGTTCTTGAATGGAGACTTGAAAGAGAATATCTGCACGTCTTAATCGAATAGATTTGCTATAAAGGATCAACAACATAAAGTATGGAAGCTTTATCAAGTCTTTGTATGGCCTAAAACAAGCACCTTGCACATGGTATGAAGAACTAACTAAGCATCTTTTGAAGATCAATTTCAAGCATTTTAATGGTGGTGATGCAACTTTGTCAAGAAAGTTGGCAAAACTATTGTATATCTTGTGGTGTATGTAAATGATCTTTTGGTAACATGGAACAATGACACATATATTGCATCCATAAAGAAAGAATTGAAGAAGGGTTTTGAGATGACAAACATGGGACATCATCACTACTACTTGGGTATTGAAGTAACTCATGATTCAAGGTATATATTCATTTCCCAAAAGAATTACATTGGGGAGTTGTTGAATAAATAATGAATTTTGCATGGGTTGATTGTAATTCTCTCTCTACTCCACTGGAGAAAAATTTGAAGCTAACATCAAAAGAAAGGAATGAATTTGATGATGCAACTAAATATAGACAACTTGCAGAGAGTCTTATCTACCTTACCGCTACTATACTGAATATTTCGTTTGCTATTGGGATGCTCTCTAGGTTCATACAAAAAACCTTGTGAAGGACATTGGTGTGCTGTAAAGAGAATTATAAGGTAATTAAAGGGAACTCTAGACTTTGGGCTCAAATACTCGTGGAGGACTTCAAAATCATTGGACATACAGATTCAGACTTTGATGGAGATAAAGAGAAGAGAATGTTTGCTTCAGGATACCTCATGAGTCTTGGATCAACAACTATCTCTTGGAGATCACGTAAACAATTTGTTCCAACAGATTCCACTATAGAAGTAGAGTATGTGGCTACTGCGGAGACGACAAAGGAGATTGTGTGGCTCAAGAAAACACTTGAGGATTTGTAGGGGAAATAGGGGAATGCTACTCCACTTTTGATTGACAACACTTCTGCAATCAAGTTGGCCAAGAATACTAGATTCCATGATCGAGCAAAGCACATAAACATGAAGTTCCATTTGATTTGACATCATGGAGAGGCCAAGGCCATTCATTTGATACATTGTTCCACAAATGAGAAAATTGCAGACATCTTCACCAAAGCGCTTGGAAGAGAAAAGTTTGACAAGTTGAGAAGGATGCTTGGACTCACAAACACCCCTTCAGATTAATGGGGGAATGTTAGATACCTAATCCTAGGGGTTATGGTGTCTTGTAAATATTATTATTTAGAATTATTAAGAGTCATAGGTGAATAGGAACAATGAACAGGCCCGCGGGAAGATGAAACCAAAGGTCTTCTTTGAATGTATCTATATCTGACTCTCTTTAATAAAATTCATCTTATGCATGAAGTTATTCAATCATGGTTTGTCAAATAGAAGTTTTAAGCAATATTGAGTGAGATTTAAATTTTGACATCTCTAAATTACTCGTTTCGTTCTCAGAAAACAATGCTCTATCTTATGGTAAGAATATTGCGTCGTTTGGGACTTCGATTAAGCTCTCTTTAGTGTGATTTGAAAGAAAATTTTGAAATATTTCTAGAAGGGGGTCACAATAAAAGGTTTTGAGCTCTATTGAGGTAGATACAACCTTTGAAAGTTGACTCTCCAACCCATTTTGTTGATGGAGAACACCAATGTCTTGAGGCAAGAATATCTCACTACTCGACAATTTGATTAAATTCTTTTCAATTCCATTGAAAGAAAATTTTGAGAGCCTCCAGAAAGGGGTCATCATAAAGGCTCTAAGTAGTATTGAGGGAGATGTGACCTTTGAAAGTTGACCTTTCATAATTGCTCATTTTGTTGACGAAAAACAATGAATTGCATTGTAGAAAGTTTTTCTACCCTCTTAGACATCCAATTGTTGTGCTTCAAAAGGGAATTGAAGAGCACTTAATGCTACATCAACTCAATTTTTTTGATAGTGTTCTGTAGGCAACCATTTTTTTTTGCTCTTTTTTGTTTTTATGTGGTGGAAGGCGATTTAATGATGGGAAGACCATGTTGTCACAAATGGTGTTTAGAGCATTTGTTGAATTTTTTGACCCTCTTTCTCAAAAAGCATGTGGTCTCTTTGTTTCATTGTTCGAGGCATTCTTGTTGATCTTCCATTGTTGCCTTAATTATATCTATGTTAGATTGCTCTCAACACCAATAAAACTTAAGTTTGCATGATTGGAGTATTCTCATTGATCTTTGACACTCACATGCAATCTGTTGGATCACTTTCAACATTGACCTGTTCTTTGTCATCTTTTATGTCATTTTTTAGACTTTTTTTTGACAACATTATGGGATTTGTCTCTCCAATGTGAGTGTTCATGCATATGCTCAGTTAAATTCGTGTCTGTTCCACGAGTTTTGAAGAGGCTTGTGTGAAGGGGAGGCTACAATTTTGAAGTGGGAGTCTTTATTTTTAACGTGTGTTTGGTTCGTTGATTTCGAATAGGTTTGTGTCAAGGTATTTGGGAGACCACAATGATTCAAAGTGACTCTGTTGAGCATTTGTTTCATGGTGATTCTCAACATTGGTCATCATTGTATTCTCTATTGTTACCCCCATTTTGGGGGGTACCTATTGAATTTCAATGAATATTCCCATTTTCATAGCATTTAATACTTCTTTCTCCTTCAATGTTAGTGCTTCCCTACAATTTAAGTTTGGTCTCATTTAATCCCTTTTTCTTGGCTCAAGTTGTGTACTAGTGTCACTTTCTTTTGAGTTTGGGTATGATCTCATGAGAGTTTAACTAGGTGTTATCCACTGAGCAAATACTTGGTATACCTAGAACCTTATGCTTGGCAATGAAAGAACAAGGGTATGTTGTTTCTCCAAGCAAGGGGTAGGTCGAGGGGTAAGAATGTGAAATACGTGTAAGGGAAAATTTGTCAAGCAAAGGACCCCTTGCTCGACAAGATACTTTGCACTAGTGATCGATGGGAAATCTGAAGAAGGAATGATGGCTACATGCTCAACAAATGGACCATGAAAGATTCTACGAGCCCCAAGCAAGTAGGAGAGGATTTCGAGCTGAGGAAAAATGCAAGGAAGTCCAAGAATTAGCTAGGGTCATAATGTTGACCAAAGGGCACGGCATTGGAAAATTCAAGTTGTTTCATTTATTGTAGCAAGGGGTGCTAGACAACAAGTTCCCTGTAACATCCCCGTTTTCAAACCCTACACTTGCGATGCATATTGTAAATGTAATGTATGGACGAGGGCCAAGCAATGTAATATGTAAATGAGGTATATTGAATATAATAAATAAAATGTATCGCCAATTGCAAATGGAAACAGACGAAGATTTGAGGGATTAATTTCCACAAGAGAGGGAAGGGGTCCAAGAGGGAGATTTTACCCATGTCTATTAAACCCAAACCCTTTTCTTTCTAAATTATCCTTACTATTAACCTTCTATTTTCTAATTGAGTGTATGTGAGCTCAATCATTAAACTCATGTAAGAGGGTGGGTGCAAAAATCACATCCTATAGTTATTGGGGAGCATGGGGCTAAAGTACAATCAAAATTGGATAAAGTGAGCAGTCAATTGTCTTGGGAAAATAGAGGAAATTCGTATGGGTGGAGGGGGCATAATTAATCATTCATGTTTTTGGATGCATAACAGTTTTAACAGGGAGATTTTTGGACAACAAGAGATTTCTAAGTGCTGAAGCTTGAAGGCATCCATAGTGGGCATGTATGGTAATTGTTTGGAGCTATATTTTCATGGGAAGAGAGGTTGCGGGCATGCGAGCAATATTCTATTCGAAAATTGTCAAGAGAAGCAAACGTTTTGTTGTT
>SNQJ01S0012051.1:72088-84946 GCA_010110895.2 Picea sitchensis | reverse complement strand
ATAACAGTTTTAACAGGGAGATTTTTGGACAACAAGAGAGTTCTAAGTGCTGAAGCTTGAAGGCATCCATAGTGGGCATGTATGGTAATTGTTTGGAGCTATATTTTCATGGGAAGAGAGGTTGCGGGCATGCGAGCAATATTCTATTCGAAAATTGTCAAGAGAAGCAAACGTTTTGTTGTTGTGCGAATTCCTGTTGCAACTGTAGAATTCTTGATGTCCCAAAAGAGATATTTCTTGTCCAACCTCTGCTGGAATCCCTAGAGGGGAGTGGGAAGGCCTTAGGGACTATGAGCAGTGAAGGGGGATCCCATCCCTGGGTTGCGCAGGGTATGGGGAAGAGAGCTGGCGGACTGGAATTGGTTGTGGGAATTGCTTGTTGAGAGGGAGACTTTAGCTAGCTTTAGAGACCATTCTCTTGTGGATTCACAACCCCAGCTCAGGGGTGACTTGTTATTGAGAACTGGAACAAAAATTCTATGGTTGGGAGGAACATTTGTCCTCTGCAACGGGTTTCATATTTCATAAGATTATTGTTCTTGTTTGTTGTATTTATTTATGTTAAATGTTGATATAGATGTTGTGCATTTCACTTTCAGATATATTGGGTTATTGTTGCATGTTGTGAGTAGACTAATGCATGCAGATCTCTAGTTATGTTGTCGAATGTGTTTAGTTTTTATTGTGTATGTTTAATTATTTGCATTTACGTTTTTAATTAACATGAACCATTGTATAAGCTTGAATGTCATGTTGTGTGTGTTATTTCCACATTTAGATTGGTATCATAAAATTTTATTTACCCATTTCTAGCAGTGGCGTGACCCATATTGGGGCTGGGTGCGTTACAAAGTGGTATTAGAGCGACATGTTAAACACCGACCCTGCATGGGACATAAACAACACGAAGAAGCTAGGATTGTAGATTTAAACTTCTAAGGATGTTTGCAGATTGTTTGTTAGAATGTCCTGGGCAAAAGTTTGAGGAAATTGCTTGTAATTTTGGGAAATTTGAACTCAGGGGTTAAAACCCTCAATTTTACCCTCTGTTTGAGTGTTTTCAGGTTGTGAATGGGATGAATTTGGGGTTTACAGGATATCCATGGCAAAATTGTGTGAAAATGGGAAAAAAACCCAATTACTGCAGTGAAATTAATTGAAAGATCGACACATGAGTGTTGGATTTTGGGTGCAGGGGTCGAATTGACATGCACAAGGATGAAATTGGCCATGAGAAGATAATTATAGAGTTTCATAGCGACCTTGATAGAAATTTCGAAAATAAGCATTTTTGAAAAAATTGGGAAATCTTGAAATTTTGGAAAGTTTGGATATTTTTTTGTACCATGACGTGGAGGGCACGTGCTAGTGGTAATGTGGACTGCCATGTTGGCAGGTCGACGGTGTCATGGTGGTGGGGTGACTAGCAAGGGAACATTAACCGATACCATAAGTGGTATCGCAGGGGTAGCAAAGTGGTTTGGGAATGATTGTTGGGGTTGTAAAACCAATGAAAACGTGCCACGTATCAGGGCAATTTTGGAGTGTCACATTGCAGAGGGATTTTTAACGCCCGAGCACGTTGGCGATGCGAAGTGGATCGTCCACTGTTGATCTCCCCCAATCTTCGTTGTTCGATATGGGGAACATGCAAGTTTGTGCGTCACATAGCGGAGAGGGTGTTAACACTCAAACACGTTAGTGATGCGAAATCCATGTGGGTTGTCAATCTCCTGATCATCTCCATCGTTGGATTGAGGGGCAAGCAAGTCTGCGGGTTGAAGGAAAAGGGTGTGGGATGGGACTCGCCAATCCTCACGACCAATAAAAGAGTGTCGTGTTGTGGTTTGATAGATGAGGTGGGACCCTTGTCCCATCTGGAGTTAGATGTGTGCTAGGTGGGCCGCTGATACAGGTGGGGCCCGTAAATAATTTTTATTATCCACATAAATGTAAAGGAAGAAAGGGGAAATAAGATGGATGAGAGAGGAGGAAGATGATGAAGGCTAACGTGGCAGAGCTAGGGTGCCCAAGGGGTTGACATGACATCACCCCAAGGTGCCATCTGGACCCAGAATGCCACATCAACGACCATGTCAGCAATAACCAGTCAAATTGTCAAACAAATATAGTGCTTTTGCAGGTCATAGTCTTGCAATACATTTTTGAGGGCCTAAACAACGGTTTTAGGAAGTCAAATTTTACGAGAACATGGTGTATTAAGTACCCTTCGTACACCTTGTATCTGCAACTTAAATATACGAGCTCAAGGAGAGATTTCCAACGAGTTATTCTGAGCGCAAAACAAAGCTCATATGAAGAAGTTGTAGCCTAAATAGTACAAGATATATTTTAGGTATTAGATTACTTCTAGAGGACACAACTCTTTGCTCAGATGTCAGTTTGGGGTCTAAGAGTAGTCTATGGAAAGCTCATGGACCATAAAAGACAACCATGGAGCCATATTTGGAATCTGGACACCTGAAAATGTGCAAGAAGAGAAATAAGACACTTGTAGCAGTAAGGAGTACAATGGGAAAACAATCTAAACTTATGAAGACCATAACTTTATGCTTGGAGCTCAGAATGGGAAAAATGAATAATCAATGGAAATTTATTGAGGAGAATCCATGTATCAACCCAGAAAATTGATCTGAGAAGTAAATTTTACAGTCAACTCAGAAGAAGATGACTAGTGGCATTAAAGAGTAGAAAATTTATGCATTCTTTTCCAGAACTATGTATATATTTTGTCCAATAGAAAATTGCTTACATGCACATTTTCTTGCAGAATTTTGAGGTACATAAAGACAGTTGGTTCCTATATGAGAAATACAGTGATGGAGGATTCCCAAAGGTCCTACAGTCACACAGAGGAATTTAGAGGGATACATGTCAGCATGGGAAATGTTAAGACGAAATCTAATGGAAGAAGAGACACGCAGGAGCCTGCAAACATGCAAAGAGAAGTGCAAAGTTGTAGGGATGATAATGAAAATATCATGAAAGATTAGGATGAGATACTACAGAGTCTGAATATGCTGCAGAAGTAAGTTAATAAATATTCTGGCATAAGACAAGAAACTAGTGCAAGGCAACTAGAAGTATCTAGATTTCATGATAGGGATGATCATGGGGGATCTAGGCCATTCAAGAGTGTCAACATACATTATCAACATCATCATTCCACAGGGAACTCAACCAGATGATCATATGCACATTCAAGGTCGAAAAACAACCCAAGTATGTCTCTTGTTAGACATCAAAGGAGGAGACATGGGTCAGATAGCTTGCAAGGGAAGCTCGGGAAGGTCAAGCCACCATCATTTGATGGAGATAATAGGAAGGGAGAAGATGCAGAAACATTGTTGCTGGGAATGGGGAAATATTTTCAGTTACATGATTACTCATAAAATGTAGAAGCTATGATTGCAACCTACCATCTCCAAGGAAAGACATCTATGTGGTGGGATCAACTTAAGTAGGTCAAACACCTTGATGAGAAGAGACTTTCTTGGAAGCAACTCAATAAATATTTCCAACAACAGTACTTTTCAGAGAAATATTATGATAAGAAAATGCAAGATTTATTTTTACTCAAACTTGGGAACATGACCATGGATGAATATGAGAGAAAATTCTTGGAACCTCTCAGGGATGCGAGTTTCTGAGTGGACTTCCTTCCTTTTACAAGGATAAAATTTAGTTTGATGAGCCTAGGAATTTGGAAGAAGCCATAAGAAAGGCTAAGTATTTGTATGAGAATAACATAGGAAGACCAACTTTCCAAAAGGCATGGGATGATACGAAGAAAGGCAAGATGAATCAAAGGAAGAAATGATTCAAGCCACCTTTCATCACAATTAGTTCTCAAGCACATCAATAAGAGAAACCATCTCAAATTGATCAGAAAATAATAGATTTCTTGGGAATGACAAATCTCTAGATAAAGCCCCATGTTATGTATAAAACCACTTATTAAGCCCTATATATTGAATTATTACATTTCTAGTAGGTCGACTAGAACCCTTCATTGCACCATTTCATCATAATTGTAACCCTTTGTCTTCTATATATATCAAGGCGATCTAGTATTAGGATCATCTTATCTCAACTCATATTGTATTATGAAGTGTATGTATTGTAAAATGAGGTTTCCTCCTCGAAGTGGACTGTAATTCATTGTTTTTGTATCATTTTTAAGGCTTTGGTTCATAACATTTAGTATCAAAGCTCATTGATCCTAAAGTTTTTTTCTCCAAGCAAGTCATATTAGCATTTTTTTCTATAACCTTTTTTCTAGGATGGTTCAGACATTGATACATGGAGGTTATTTATAGGACATATCAAGGTATCTGCGGTAAAAATTTCAACGTCTGGTTCGTTATACTTTCGGAGATACACCCTGTGGAAGATAAAGTATCTGACTAGTCCTATTTACTAGTTTCAAACAAGTCTTCTAGGTAAAATTGTCATATCTTCTTCACTGAGGCTCTAAATTCAGTGAGACCAGTTTCATTGGAAATATGATGGTTTTTAGTATTCTTGGTACAAGTTTCATAATCATATATCAAATATTGTGCACAGGGCACGCTGTACGAGTTCGCTCTCCTAGAAAGGCCAAAAATCAACAAGGTGTGGGAAAGTTACACTAAATTTTTCTTGTCACATCCAATTTTGGTCAGACCTATGGCATTGCAAAGAGAACATATCAAATTACTAATTCCAAAATTTCAAACTCAGAAGGGCCTAAATTTCAGAAGTACATCAGAAGGAAGGTCAACCAAGAGGACAAACTCCAAATTAATAGTTTGAAAGGTACATAACTTACAATTGACATAACTTTTTATTGGAAGATCTGTTTCTGGTGATTCAAAATTTGTGATAAAGATAGAATAGAGGATTATTATTATTATTATTGCATATGGGTCCCAAAAATATTTCAACACCAATTAAACCTCTAGAAGTCTCATCTATTACTCAACAAGAAAATGAGGACATACATAACACGCTGTCCAAATTGGAGGAACAACTAAAGGATTTGAGTGACAAGTCTCATAATTGGGTAAAATCACAAAGACAAATTCAAGAAATGGAAATGAAGATGGATGATATGGAAAATAAGATGGAAGAAAATAAGAATGAAATTAAGGAAGACATACAAAATTCCATGAAGGAAATGAAAAATCCCATGTCTTCTGCGATCTTTCAAGCTCTAGATGAGAGATTTCCTAAAGGAGATATCAAAACACAAGGGACTCATGAAAATAAATATAGTATTCATGTTGAACAAAATGCCAGTAATAATCCATTTTCAACTAGCGAATCTGACTCTAATAGTGGAGTTAATTATGGCGGGGGTCCTAAATTCAACTTTCCCAAAATTAAATTAAAGAAGTTTAATGGTACATAGGTCTTTACTTGGGTGAACCAAATAGAGAAATATTTTGAACTGCATAATATTATGGATGATAAGAAAATAATTCACATAGAAACCTTGAACTTTGAGATAAAACCATATCAATGGTATCAATGGATAGTAAAAAGGAAACATGCTTTATATCACTACACTTGGGATTTATTTACAAGAGACTTAGAAGCACAATATAGGAAAGTTTGAGAACAAGACTACTTCAGTCAATTGACAAGAATCAAACACTTTCCAGTGCTCTGCGTATTCCACTAACTATTAGGCCATGCAAGCACGTGCCTGAGGTTGACACGCGGCAAGGGGCAAAGATGACACATGGCCCCATCAATGAGTGACACGTGTCACATTCCAATTGGCATATAAGCTCTGTAAAATGAACGAATCAAGGTGACACATGGCATGTAGAACATGGGTCCACGTCACCCTAGGTGACATTAGCATGCCATGTCACTATAGACAGACAACCTCCGTGAGCCTCTAGCCTCTCCTACTTGCGAAATCTCTCGGAGCTTCGAAGTTTGAACTACCACCAACAACCTCCCAATACCCCTTATATACCACTGTCGAGATAGGTCCACATAGATCCATATATCTACGACCTTCGTTGCTTCGTGACTTCAATGTTCGGGGGTTTGGTTGTTGTTATCACTGAAAAATCGTCCGCAACATTGCACACAATGGTTGAAGAAAGACATCAATTCCAGCAACAATTAGTACACCTATATCATCAAAATCCATGAAAAAGACACAAAACTATACACTTGGTTAAAACATTAAGGTGCACAAATTCACCAAAGGAAGCACGTGCATAGTGCGCAAAATGTGCAGACTAACACATCCCTAAGCGCACACTGTGCGCAAGATGTGCTACTATCTACGAGAAAATCCTTGCACTTCTCATGAACAATGCATTTATGAATCTTGTTGGCCTCTCAACCACTTCTAGTCCAATCCCCAACACGATTTGACACTTAGATCTGAGCGAAATCTAGCTTGGAGGCTGGTCAAGGGCTAGGAAGTGCCCTAAAAGGCCCCTTGTTCACACTATGAACTAGTTGTATCTTTCCATGAATGGACACTATAAATATGTGCCATGGGTGTGCTAGAAAAATAAGAACTTCAAGGTATTATTATGATGCAAGAATTCTTCTTGGAGAATCCTCTTTTCTCTTGGAATTATTCAAGCACCATAGCAAGGGCCATTCCACTCACCTATTGAGAGGATTAGCATTGTATTTCTTCACCATTGTCACTTGCCATTGCATGAAGAGAAAAACTCTCTATTAGAGAACTCAAGATCCCTCCCAAGGAGGAAGAGGGGATTCATAAGTCCCTACCTTTCTCCACAGTGTTAGCCTATCAATATATTGATCCATTGGTAGCTATATGATGGTCGTTTTTTTTCTTTTCATGGTTCTAGTTCTAGCAAGCTTATCTAACATTTATTTCTTCTTGTTTTTAGTTTTATTTCCTTGTTTCATGTGTATTTGGTTATTTAATCAACTCACAAACCTCTGTCTTGTTTATCCAACTTAACTAAGCAGGTATGTGTTGTGTTTTTGCCTACCCATGTGATAAAACCAACGCAATAGATTGACGACCATACTAGGGAATCAATATCAAATTCCTCCCTATTTAAATCTTGAGAGAACTTATTTCTAATTGTTTGGATATACAGGTACCAAAACCAACCTAGTCCAGTCTTTCAAAGTCAAAATTCAAAGTCAAGGCAAGAGAATTTCACTTGGAAATTACTTTCACGATGCATGACAGGAAGTACACGGATTTTGAGGCACATAGACGCGCATTCTGTGCACTGTGTGCGTGACAACCTTCATAACTCTGCGCATCGTGCGCATTATGCGCTCTCTACATGCCTATCAAAGCTACAACCCGTGCATAATTTCAATTTTTGCAAATTGTAAGGGTTTTTATGAGTGGTTTGAGGGCCCCTTGCCTTCAGATTTTAATTTCCTGCACTTTGTAAAACAATCACACTTCACTTAGAGTCCTTTATCACAAGAAAGGTTAGCTAACATAAACAAACAGGGGTAAAAAGAATCACAATTCTTCTCTTTTCTTTGTTGCCACATGGATGGATCATTTGGCATTTAAATTTTTTTGTTGAAGTTACTTTTTTTTCAAACACAATCAACTAATTTGGGACTAGAAATCAATTTTAACCCTCAAGTGTGCTCTTTCCCTGCACCCAAGTGTGATCTTGGGAATGGTTGAAAGGAAATTTCATCTCCTTTAAAAATCATTAAGAGAGGACAAAGCCCCCCTAGGGTACTTCTTAGTTTTGGAAATCATCTTAAATCTTTGTAAGGGCTCATACATGCCCACATGTTTTCAATTTGATGATCGTTTCTAAAAGCTTTCTTAGTTTAGACAACACTCTAGGAAAGTTTAAAAGATCAAGTAACGGGTCCATACATGTCCACATGTCTACAATCCTAGGATAGTTTCAAAAGATTTTCTAGTTTAGACAACATTCTAGGGAGTTTAAAGGATCAAGTAAGGACCCATATGTCCACATTGCTAGTTCCTTAGAGATTTAAATATTCCGCAAGGTTGTACCAAAGAAACATAGTAAGCTAGGTAAGAATATTTGTAAGGAACACATGAAGTCCACATGCTCCAATCTTACACTTAACGTATTAAAAATATTTTGCACACTTTCACTTTCTTGCACACAAAACCACTCATTACACACATAATTTCTATTAGAATAGTGGAGGGCGAAGTAGGATTTCTTTTTAGTACTCACAAAGTAATTCAAAGGAACTTTGAAAGATCTGATTACCTCTTTAGAAATTATCCACGCCAATTTAATTCAAACGAGATTGGTCCATGACCCCGATCTCTCAGCCCACTCCATCTAATTTTTTTTAAGAACACTCTAAATTTTCTTCCACGGGAGGTGCCAAAAGAATTTTTTAGTCTAGGTAGGATCTCGGGGGTAGGCATCCAAATAACTCCTCGTTATCAATTTCTCACATTTTGAAACAATAGAAGTTCAGAATAGGGATCTTTCAAAATCCTCCAAGTCAAGTGTTCCTATACCACAAGGAAGGGAGATACCCATGAAGGTTCGAAGGTCGAGGTATGGTTTTTCTGCGCATCCCTCCTTGAGTCACCCAACTTTTGTGAGGGTATCTAGCCCATGATCCGTTTTTTAGGCCGAAAATCTAAATGTTGCACTTTGATCGAGGTACTTAGTGGCCAAACATAGGATATCTACCCAGGTGGTGATTGTGGGTTACAATTGCACTCTTATCAGATTTTGTGTGGCTATTGGGAAATATCGCCAGCTCTTTCGGGATATGCACCCTCTACCCCTCATTATAACTAATTACTTTAACCTTCACTAGTTGCTCTTTCAGTGGCTTCAGACCCCACTGTGGAGTGCTATTGGAAGGCCCAATGGTAAATTGAGAGGAAGGACGATAAGTATTTTAGGACATGAACATTTAGTTTTTTTTTTCACCCACGAGGAAAAAAATCCACCAATCCACATGCTTGTTTATTTTACAATTGATTTATGTATGATGTTAATTTGATTACATGCACTTGTGAGTTATACTATCTTGTGAAGGTCAAAAAATATAAAAATCTCTTGTTCATTTATTTCTCTCTTGTCACCATTTTCACACATTCACTTTGCTAGTCAGAACCACAGGGGAACCATAGAATCCCCGTCGTTCTAGATGCTTGCATAATCTCCTTCCTATTCTAGGAGGAGTCCCTAGTCTTGCCAACTCACCAGCTCAAACATATCACACCCCAGTGAGTGCTACTATTTTGGGATCAACATTATTTGGTTCCACTTTGCTTGGGTCAAATACCCAAGGTAATCCATCTATTGATTCTCCTTCACAAGGAGGTGAGAGTCAAACTTCTTTTCAAGGAAGAAGTACAAACCCACCAAATCCCTCTCAAGGGACAGGTCCATTACCTACACACACAATGGTTGGAACTAATCCTCCACCAAATCGCCCTATGCCATACTTGGCATCCATCAACATTTCCGATTTAACCAAACTCACGCATGATCCCATTTTTCATGATGCCACTTGGCCCAATATGCCTACCAAATTGCCTTCAGATATTCCAAAGTTTGAAGGAAAACCAGGGGAAGATCCCACCAACCATGTTATGACCTTCCACTTATGGTGCTCTTCAAACAACATCATGGATGATTCCATCCGCTTGAGGTTATTTCAAATAAATCTCACTGGCTCATCAACCAAATGGTATGTGAACGAAGAATCAGAGTCCCACGTGACCTTTGAATAATTGGCCAAGGCCTTTTTGTCATTTTTCCAATTACCAGTTCATCATGACACTAGTTTAGAACTTCTCTCTGAGTTCAAACAAACCACTTCTATCCATATAGCTGACCACATCCATGAATGGCGTCGGTGTCGTAGTTTGTGTAAAGAAGAAACCACCAAAGAACAACATCTTGATTGGTTTCTTAAATCGCTCGTCCCTGTGATTGAAAAGGACGTAGCATCCACTTTTCCTCAATCAGAAGAGGAAGCCATCAACAAAGCCCAACAATTTGACCTCATATATGCTCAATCAGGTTACTTGTACACAATATTTCTTGATGCACCCAAACCCATACCATTTGGCCAGGACAAACCTGGGATGTCCCACACCGCAGATGGGTTGATTGGTTCTATGACACATCTCAATCCTTATGGCCACTCGTCACCTACTTATGGTGAAAATAAGTATCCTCAACCATATGGAGGGACATCTTATTACCCTCCTCCTACTCACCAATAGTCATATCATGTTGTTCCCCCTCAGTCATTGGGGGGACTCCCACCAGTACCCGAGATGCATTCGGTCTCTCAATCCAGTACGAGTCCACCCCCAACCCCTGTGTATAACCCCAATAGCGGTGGAAGTGATTCAATTTCCTATACGCCATATGGATCGTCTCCACAAAACAATCCATATTTCCCATTTCCTGGTCCTCCCCAGCCGATTTCTCCTCCATTAGAACAACCACATGCTGGCATTAATTTTGTTCAGCCCTGTCCCATTCAACAGTTTCATACTTTTGAACAGTTGAATATGGAAAATCCAGCTCATTAGCCAAATAATGCCAAGAAGAAAGGGAAAAATCGAAACAATAACAACCCGTGACCAAGAGGACACAACCCCCAACAAAAACGTCCCTCTAGGAGCAACCAGAATCAAGGCAACCAAAACCCCCAAGGGGGAAACAATAACATTCAACCATGACAAGGGAAGAACAATAATGATGCATGAGCATCGTAAGAAACCAAGTGAGCATGAAGGCGAAAGACATCTGGAAAAGAGCAGCACATATTTTGCACGTTTTGAAATGTTTTGAAAGTGTAAAAGAGCGGATATTAATGTAATAGCTAGAAGCGTACTTGCATTTATATCTGGCTGTTGTAAACAAATCATGAGTGATTTTCTCTCATATGTCAACATAAAAGACATTTAAGCCCAGTTAATGAAAGTAGGTAGATTTGAATTCATAGATTAGACAATTTAGAGAGTAGGAGAGAAAACGGATATAGACACCCTCACCCTTGTATTATTGTATCTTAGTATGATTAACACATTTAGCATAGAGAAGAAGTATAGAGCTGTAGCAGAGAGTTGTAGTGAAGAACCCATGTAGAGGAGCATTTGAGTTAATATATGAAACTTTGACTCAGATTACATGGTGTTATGATGTTTACTATTTACATATGCTAAATGGTATGCTTACAGTTGTTTTATTCTCTCTGTTATGCATTTGTTTCAATGCTGTGTTGTGTGTATGATTTCATGTTAAATGTATGAAGTCTGAGAGAGAAAGAGAACGAGTTTCAATTGTTTCTCTTCCTGAGAAAAGTTCCTGCAAGGAGTGCAGCGAAACGTCTGCAAGGAGTGCGTTGACAAGGTTCAGAGTTTATCTCTGAAAGCTCAGGAAGGATACCATTGTTCTCATTCCAATAGAAGTGCAGGTGAAGCACATAAGCCGTGCAAGGTGTGCACAGGCTAGTTGAGGCCTTAAACTTATCAACTAAGGTTGAAAAGTGAAGGACTGTTGCTGCAGAAGGTGCACAGAGTCGAAGAATCAAGTAGCCAGGAGTTATTTGAAAGATCGCTGCAAGGAGTGCATGCAGGCGTCCTTTCGAGGCTTGAGTTTGTAAGAGAAAGATTAGGAGAGATAGGCACTGTTGGATCAAATTCAATGAGAGCCGTCAGATCTCCCGTGAAAATCCCATTTTGGAGTTCGGGGTTTTGAAGTAATAAACGAGCGACAATCGGAGGTTTGTTCAATTCCCGGAACCTGGAAAGTTCGAGCGGGCAGGTGGAAAGAATCCACATTGGAGACAAAGGGCAGCGAAGAAGACAGGTGGTGTGTACTCGTCATACAAGCGAAGTCAAACTTCGTTGACCGTTTTGGGGTTTCGAAGGTTGAAGATCCGGGAGCCTTGCATCCAGATTCGCGAAGTCGCGAAGCCCGAAACTTCGAATCGACAAAAAGTCTCGATCACATGTGAGAAGAGTTAGCCTTCGCTGAATGTATTGGGGTTCCGCATTTCGGTGTTTTGAAGACAAGGAGTCGGGGTCCTGTGCATCGAATTCCTGAAGTCACGAAACATGACACAATTGTGTAGGAGGACGTGACCAAACATTTTGACGTTCCGGCATTTTGAGTTTCGACGAGTTGAAGGGTCGAGAAACTCGACAACAGGAATCACGATATGTCGAAACCCGGAATTCCGTTTTGGCAAAAAAAGGGCACGATCAGATTTGTTGGTCAAGGGGGAAGATTTAGTGTCTAGTGCTTGCTCACACAAACATAACTCACAAGGACATGTGGATACACCGTCGTGTGTATGAGGTATTCCCTGTGGGGAAATTGAAGAGTCAATCAGACTTAGGGGCAGATTTAGAATGATCCTGTGTGGATCTTGGCCTGGGGGTTGGGGGTCTATGTCAAATAACCTCATAACTAACTTCCCTTGTGCTCTATGTGGTGAGTATGGACATTATACTCACCACTTCCCTCAAATTTTCGATTACAAACAGATGAAAGAATCCATGAACACGCAACGCCCTCAGGCCCGCCTGCCCCTCAACAAACCCCACAACATTATTTGCGACCACCACGTCGAGCCATTTTGAAAAACCCTATTCCACACCAAGGTTTGATGAATACCCAAAAAGAGATAAACTGGCGCCACCACAAATGGGGCAATATCAAAACCCAGGTCCCAATTAAACCGAAAATCCAACCGACCGCAATATCCTCCATACCAGTGAGGAAGAGATTCTTCTACAGACACGTAACCGTCCATACGACATGCCTCCTGAATCTACTCCAACCACCTCAGAAGCAACTCCCACCACAATTGGGCAACCTCTAATGATTCCCTACCCTA
>SNQJ01S0012051.1:53545-66868 GCA_010110895.2 Picea sitchensis | reverse complement strand
CTGGAAATCGAAAAATTTCTCCAATCTGTTGATGAATTTTCTGCGTTGCACATTGATCAGGATCCTAACCCAGAAGGTGACCCTCACCCTGAGGTGTTTTTAAATGAAATTGCTAATCACCAGATTATTCAGCTACCTAGCAACCACATTTCGAGGGGACTAGTCCCTTTAGAAAGACTGTTCGACAAGAATGATGTGGCAGTAAAGGGTAGTGTTTCAAATGAAGATGCTGATATAGCCGAATGCAACATTGGCACACAGGAGGAGCCCAAGTTTGTCAAATTATCAAGCAGCCTGACCAATGAACAAAGGGTGGAATATACTGAGTTATTAAAGGAATTCGCTGATGTGTTTGCATGGACCTATGAAGACCTCAAGACTTATGACACATCTGTCACTGAGCATAAGATCCCACTGAAAGAAGAGGCTAAGCCATTCAGGCAGAAGCTGAGACAGATAAATCCCATGTTGCTTCCCATCATGGAGAGAGAAGTGAAGAAATTATTAGATGCCCAAATCATCGTCCCTTTTAGATATTCCGAATGGGTGGCCAATTTGGTCCCGGTGAGAAAAAAAAGTGGAGAAATCAAGCTCTGTGTTGATTTCAGGAACCTGAATAGGAGCTCAAAGAAAGACAACTACCCCTTGCCCAACATGGAGCAAATACTGCAGAGGGTAACTGGTGCATCTAGGATATCCATGATTGATGGTTTTTCTGGCTATAATAAGATATCAGTCATGCCTAAGGACAGAGAAAAAATGACCTTCACTACTCCTTAGGGCACATTCATGTATGCCAAAATGCCTTTCGGATTGATGAATGCAGGAGCAACATTTCAGCGAGCCATGGACATAGATTTCATCAGGGAGAAACATCAGTTTGTGGTAATCTATCTGGATGACATCATAGTCTTCTCGAGGTCATATAAAGAGCACTGCTATCACCTGAGGAAAGTTTTCTTGAAGTGTCGAAGGATTGGCATTTCCCTAAATCCCAAGAAATCTTTGTTTGCTATGAAGGAAGGGAATCTATTAGGCCATATAGTATCAACAGAGGGAGTGAGGATTGATCCTAGCAGGGTAGAGGCAATTTAAACCCTGTCACTTCCTAGATCTAAGAAGGAAGTTCAGGCCTTTTTGGGGAAGATTAATTTCCTGAGGAGATTCGTCTAAAATTTTGCTGAGTTGGTGAAACACATCACAACCATGCTTAGGAAGGAAAATGAAGTGAAATGGACCGTTGAACACATGGAATATTTTATCCAAATAAACAGGAATTGACTGAGGCACCTGTGTTGATCAGTCCTAACTATTCCAAAGAGTTCCTAATTTTCTCTTTTGCTTCTTTTGATATAGTAGTAGCGGTCTTGTTGCAAGAAAATGAGGAAGGGCGAGAGCAACCCATTGCCTTCTTCAGCAAGGCATTAAGAGATGTAGAGATCAGGTATGAAATCATGGAGAAACAGGCCTATGCCTTAGTGAAATCTCTCAAAGCTTTCAGAGTCTATGTCCTGCACTCAAAAGTGACCTTCAGCCTCTGTGAAGGACATCCTTGTACATCCCGACATAGACGGGAGGAGGAGTAAGTGGATAGCCAAGATCCTAGAGTTTGACTTGGAGATAAGGCCTACCAAATTGATTAAAGGTCAAGTCTTAGCCAAGCTGTTGGCTGAAGAAAATTGTAGAGCCTTGGGGGTAGATTTCATCAATGCATGTTCAGAAAATCAACAGAATCAGTTGTCTGATGTAAACCCTCAAACATAACCCATGTTGGCTCGATGTCCTTGGTATAAGGATGTCAAATATTTTCTGCAGGAGTTGCGGCCTCCAGATGGCTTGCAAAGAAACAAGGCAAGAGATCTGAAGCTCAAAGCAGTCAGGTACTGCCTTGTCGATCAAATTTTATACTGGAAAGAACCCCTGGGGGTGCTCTTAAAATGCATGAATCCACAAGAGGCCGACAGGATCATGGTTGAATTTCACAGCGGCCTATGCGGAGGGCACCATTTCTGGAAGACCACAGCTCATAAAATTCTCAGAGCTGGGTACTACTGGCCCACCTTGTTCACTGATTTCTGTAGAGAAGTTAGAGCCTGCATCCCATGCCAAAGATTTTCAGGACAACAACAACTCAAATCTTTGCCTTTAAAGCCTGTAGTTGTTTCGAGACCTTTTCAACAATGGGGCCTAGATTTTATTGGAGAAATCCACCCTGCTTCTAGTGGGTAGCACAGATGGATCCTGACTGCCACAGATTTCTTTACTAAGTGGATCAAAGCTATCCCCACCAAGAGTGCTTCCCACAAGGTAATTATTGGATTCCCGGAAGACCTCATCACAAGATTTGGCTGCCCAAGAAAGATTGTTACTGATAACACAACCTCATTCAAGGCTAAGCCGTTAGCCAAATTCTGTGAGAAATTTGGGATCAAACTGATTCACTCCACCCCATACTATCCCTAGGGCAATGGTTTAGCAGAGTCCTCCAACAAAAGCCTGATAGGGATCATCAAAATACTATTGGAGGACAACAAAAGGGCTTGGGATTCAAAGTTGAAATTCCTTCTATGGGCCGATCGAGTGACCACAAAGAGATCTATAGGCATCTCCCCTTTCCAATTAGTTTATGGAGCAGAAGTTGTTTTCCCTTCTCAGCTAGCCATTCCTGTAGCAAAGTTCTTCCAGGATCATCAAGAAGAGCCCGATGACATGATCAGAAGAGTTCATCAACTGGTAGAAGTCCAACAGGCCAGAGAGTAGGTAATGGACAGAATTCAGGACCATCAGCAGAAGGTCAAACTGGATTTTGACAAGAAAGTCAAGAAGAAAGAGTTTGAGATTGGGGATTTGGTGCTTACGTGGGATGCACCCATGCAAGATAAGGGAAAACACGGCAAGTTTGACGGCCTATGGATCGAGCCTTTCAAAATCTTTGAGGTTTTCTCAAACAACACATACAGGTTGCAGGACTTGGAGGGTGAAGAGGTTTTCAACAGCCCAGTAAATGGGCATTTTCTGAAGAAATGTTTTGTTTGAGCCTTAGATGGCTCCTTTGTTTGTAAATATTGTCCTTTTGGTTCTTTGTTCATTTTCTTTCTTATTATTTTCGGCTTAGTAAATGACTCCATAAACCAATAGCAATGCACTGAAGCTGCAAATGAGTTCTTAGAGCATCACAGGGACGACTCTATCCCCCATGGAGCCTAATGTTAGCAACAATTTTTGTCATTGGTCACAAAAGTACCCAGGTCTGCAGGTTGCACGAGAAGCGCCCAAGCGCAACACAGAAGAATCCCTTTTCAGGGTACAAGTCAAGCGAGCGGGCGAAGTTTTGTTTTCAAGTGGCCAAGACCCATATATAAAGTTGATCGATGGTCACCGGGATCTCGGGGCTACCAAGTTACCCTAGGTATAGCGTCAGAGAAATAACCTATATTTCAAGACAAAATCTGGGTCGTCCGATCTAGTGACGCATGGCGCAAGATATAGTCACGTCGACATATCGACATTTAGGAGTTCAAAGGGTAAAAGTCCCTCGTCATCTGACATATTGGAACCCAAAACCCCGAAGCCCTGAAAGCACCCAGAGTAGGGCCCATGGTTTTGGCGCCTGGTCACAAAGGAGCAGGTCTGGAGGAGGGGCACTAAGGTTTATCATTTTGCAAGACGGGTCCTGAAGAGCCGAGAGCGATCTTAGCCATTCATCCCAGAGGTACACGTGGTGCGCGATTAGGCTCTCTGCCTTTTCTCCCATTGCGACTTTGAAGCGCAAGGAGCAGCTCTTTCATATCCCTGAGACGCGAAGCGTCGAAGACGTCCCGGACCCGGGCCCACAATATTACCGAATTAGTTCAGGACCATCAGATTAGAGAGGGGCGCGTGGCACCCATTAGGCCCTCTCGACATTTCACCCATCAAAACTTCGAAGAGAAAGGATCTGCTCCTTCCTATCCACGAACCCCGAAATGCTGAAAGCACCCTTGAATATTGGCACAAGGTCACAACCCGTAGTCGCTTGGAGGCAATAGAAAGAGCCGCGCAAAGGGTCGAGGCACCAGGTATAACTGCAGAAGGGATCACCATGTTTTCCAGGTGCTAGTTCAACTTGATCTCAACCCTTATACCTACTCGGAGTAAATGAAGAAGAGAGAGGGTGGTTGAAACCTCACCTCACTCGTTAATTGCAAGGTATGGATGTCCTGGAGGGAAGTCTTCCCGAGATGGTCCTCTGTACTAGTTCTTTCCACAGAAGACATGCCGAGTCCTCGACTCACCAGGGAAGCCTGCGCACGCTAATTCAACATTTAAGGGCTCAACTACCCCCTAGCATGATCCATGCAGAATTAAGGTGGCATATGACAGAGGAGTGTAGGCCAGATTTGATTGAAGAGGCGCCTCATCCCGAAATCCTAGGAGGCCTCTGTTGGGCAAATGTTTAGGAGTATATATACTTAGTTTTGATATTTTTCGAAGCATCGATGGTAGAGCGAAGCTCTCAATTGTAAAGTTTTAACAAACACTCTAGTCCTCTGGTTATGCATCTGTATGTAAGATTTCTTGTTTAATGACAGACAACTTTCTTACCCCATCTAATTTTCATCTCATACTGAGGGAATTCATGATTGACTGATTCACATGAATTATTGCAATTATGTTATGATAAAGGATTTATTGTTGCATTGTTGTATTCTCTAGTTTTCTGCGTTTGAATGTAAGAAGATCTTTTGTTTAGATGTTTTCTCCTACAGTCTGTTAGAAACCTGATGTTTACGATAGACCTTTGCATTTCTCTTATACAAGTCTTCCCCCTATTCACCCTTACTACAACTCACTGTCTGAAGTTTATCTAAGACATCACTTTCCCATGCATGCCTGGCCTAGTTTCGGATTTAGAATGATATTGTTTTGAGTTAACTTCCATTCGATCACCCCTTTTTATAAACAAATCGTGACATAAAATGATGGGCGTCGAGCTTTTCTCCTGCTGCAATCCAGGAGTGACTTCTGACGCCAACACTAGGAAACATTCTGACTTCCATGATGAATCTTTTTCTGGAAGGTTTTTCCATTTGATGAGATATTCCTTTATGGTTCTGGAACGTAACACCTTTTCCTTAGTGGAAACAATACCTTATGGTTCTAAGATAATTCTCCCTTCCTCAACGAATTCAGGTATTTCTGTTTGAATTGGTTGTGCTTGCTTAAGCACCTTCTTGAGGCATGAGACATGGAAGACGTTATGGATGTGACAATTGTTTGTTAGTTCCAATCCATAAGCTACTTCGCTATTTTTTTTGTTAATTCGAAAGGGTCCATAAAATTTTGGAGTTAATTTGTTCTTCCCTTATTACTTAAGGGATAATTTTTTGTAGGATTGGAGTCTTACAAACACCCAATCGCCTTCTTCAAACTCTCTTTCTGACCTACATTGCTCTGCTAGTTGTTTCATTCGATTACGAGTTGTGGCTAGGTTTTATTTGAATATTTTGATGATTTTTGTTCTTCCTCTAGCCGATTCTCAGTGCAAACTCCTTCCATTTGGGTGGTTCATAGTCGTATAAATCTTGGAAGGGAGTCATTTTTTTCTGAAGTGTGATATGTATAATTATACCACCATTCGGATAAATGTAACCATTGAGACCACTTATTTTGCTTATTTATTACGAAACACTGAAGGCAAGTTTCTAAGAATTTATTTACAATTTTTGTCTGATTGTCTGTTTGTGGATGGTAGGATGAGCTCATATTAAGGGATATTCTTGTTTGTTTGCAAAAATCTCTCAAGAATTTTCCTTTAAATTTTGAATCTGTATCACTGTCAACAATAACCTTCGAAAATCCATGCAATTTATAAATGTTTTTGCAAAAAGACATCTGCAACTTGTTTTTTTGAGTCAGTTTTCGTTACTGCCATGAAATGTGCATATTTGGTTAATCTGTCAACCACAACAAAAATTTTATACTTCCCGTCAGACATGAGTAGCCCTTCAATGAAATCCATCGAGATCTCTTCCCATTATTGGTCAGGAATATGTATAGGATGACCTAGAGTCATAACATTTTCATTTTTATTTCTTTGACATATTTCACATTTGACATTTTTTTTGAATATCCTTATTCATTCCTTTCCAATAGAATGATTGTCGTGTATTATAGTAGGTTTTGAAAAATCCTTCATGTCCTGCTGCTGGGGAGCTATGTGACTCCTTTAATACTTTCATTTTAAATTTTAAAGTTGGAATTAGATAGATTCTGTTTGTATACCATAAAATGTCATTTTTCCATTGAAATTTTTGGTTTTGGTCCAAATTGTTTATTATTGAATTAGATTCGAGATCTTTGGCATACTCAACTCGTATCTCATCTAAACAATTAGGAATGACTACATTTGTTGAATATACTCTTATTTCCTCATCTTTTCGTGATAGTGCATCAACAACTACATTGTCCTTCCCTTTTTGTGTATTATTTCCATATGAAAGGTGGAAAGTTTTTCCATCCACTTTTGTTGTTCGGTGGACACCGTTTTTTCCCTTAGTAGTTATTGAAGACTATTGCGATCAATACGTATCAAGAATTTGCTTCCTAAGAGATATTGTCGCCACTTGGTTAATGCATGCATAATGGCTAGCATTTCCTTATTATAGATAGACTTTAACTCTTCCTTTTTGTTGATCTTTCGACTTTCAAACTCTATTGGATGGCCATATTGCATTAAGACTGCTCCTATTCCAATTCTGTATGCATCACACTCTATTACAAACAATTTTGTAAAATCTAGTGTTGCTAACACATGTGCAGATGACATAACCCTTTTTAACATTTCAAAACATTCTTCTGCATTGTAATTCCATTTGAAGGAATTTTTCTTTAATAGGTTTGATAGTGGTGTTATCAAATGAGCGTAGTTATTGATAAATATTCGATAATAACCTATTAATCTAAGGAATCCCCTTAGTGTTGATATGTTTTTTGGTTTTTTCCATTCAATGATTTCTTTGATTTTACTGGGGTCCACCTTGCTTCCTTCTTGGGATATGATATGACCAAGGTATTCTACTTCCTTTTTACCAAACAAACACTTTGATATTTTGCATAAAACTGATTTTTTTCTAAGAGAGAAAGTACCTGCTCTAAATGTTTCATATGTTCCTTCCAAGTCTTACTGTAAATAAGAATATCATCAAAAAATAATAGTATGAGTATTCTTAAGTAGGGCCAAAAGATTTGATTCATAGTGGGTTAGAAGGTAGCTGGGGAATTCGTTAACCCAAATGGAATCACTTTGAACTCATAGTGACCTTCATGTGTTTGAAAATCAATTTTTGGCACATCCTCTAGTCTTACTCGAATCTGATAGTACACCGACCTTAGATCCAATTTTGAAAAATATTTTGCTCCTTGGAGTTCTTCCCATAACTCATTTATGAAAGGTATAGGAATTTTTTTTTTTATATTTATTTTATTTAACCCTCGATAGTCTATAAATAGTCTAAAAGATCCATCCTTTTTCCGAGCCAAGATTACTGGGGCTGCATATGGGCTCCTACTTGTTGTAATAACCCCACGTTTTAATAGGTCTTGAATTAACCTCTCTATATTTGTTTTATGGTGGTGAGGATACCTGATGCAGGAGCATCGCCTTCAAGCAACAATGCACACATGGAGGCAGACGAATGACATTTCAACGATGCCAGAATTTCAAATTGAGCATTAACTCAGAATTTAATTGGGTTGTTGAGATATTTTGTTGAGTAATTCGAATATTGTAACTTGCTTGTAAAGTCTCTAAGGACTGTAAGAGATTGCATGCATGGAGTGTTGACTCTGCCCGATAGTAATTAGCAGTTAATGTAATAGGACTGAGTAGGTGTGGTTTTTAAAGTTTGAAATGATAGGTTTCAAAAATAGGACGTGAGAGCTCGTGGAGTCAGTCCTTAGATAGTTAATTTTTACATTGTAATAGGAGAGTATGGATGAGCAACCGTAGGAGAGAACGATAGAGAAGAATAGAGTAGAGCAGAGATGTTATGTAATTTTCGGTTTTTATGAATGAAGAGAACGGACGAAAATTGTCCCAAATCTGTTGGAGATGTGTTCATCTTGAGTACGATTGAATGAATGTTATTCTGTGTGCATGATTGTTATTAGTTTATTTTCATGCATGAGTGACCGAGAGATTTACTGTATGAATCTGTAATGAAGCTGGATAAGGTTTAGTTGTTTCTTCTAAAACTTGTATGCAAGGTGTGCATCCCAAATGCAAGGTGTGCGTTGAATGAGTCTTGGAATGATTCAAGAAGTGTGGTTCAGAAAGAACAAAGGAAACTTGATATTCCAGGTGCAAGGAGTGCACAAAGCTTAGAGTCGGCTAAGTTTGAAAAAACAAAAAATAAGAATGCCAGGTGGGTGTAAGTTATTTTCTTTTCAAGAAGATCCCTTCGAATCTGAGTTATTCGAGATCCTCGAATGCAAGGTGTGCGTAGGAGTTCGAATCTTCAAGACGGAAGAGGTTTAGGAAGAAGTGTGCTTTCATGCATAGAAGAAGGACTTAAGACTAAGCCCTTGACACTTAGAAAATTTCTTAAGTCTGGAAATGAGCACAGGCTTAGGAGGGAGATCAGAGTAGTCGTCAGATCTAAGTGCAGAGAGCCGACAACCATCGGATCTGGAAGAACTGCGAGGATTTGAACGGATGATAGAGACACTTTGAGAGGAAGTGTCGATTTTCTGACAGCCGTCAGATCTGTGGAAGTGGTGCAAACCTGAGTGCTTTGTGCCCAAAGGAGGATTTTGGTATTCGACGTTTTGGAGAAACAAGGGTGAAGCTCCTTCGAACCTGCACGTCACAAAATCTCGACGACCGTCAGATTTCATGGGTGACACGCGTCAACTGGTGGAGAGATCAAGAGCGGAGATGCTGGGCAGTCGAGAAGCGTTTCACTGACTTGCGATTGAGAGTGGTCAATAGGAGGATCACACATATTCATTATTCGCAAAACAACGACGTGATTGTGGCTGTCAATTCAAAGAAATTTATTCCATTGATTTCCCAAGGGAGGTTTTGACATTTCGTGGATCGAGAAAATGAAAGAGGGAGTCTTTCAACTCTCATGCCAAAAATCACAAAAAGGATAATCACGATTAGATCTTGACCGTCGATCAGGACGAGTTGTGGACCGTCGATCCAGTGGGGTCGAGGGCTTTCAGGGTTTTGGTCATCGAGGAACTTGGAGTAAGGACTTCCCCAAAGTTCTGAAAGAAAATCACCGAAAGGATTAGCACCATTGATCCACGGTGAGATATGGACCATTGGGTGTCCAAGAGAACTTCGTGGTTTCGGTGCCTGGAAGATTTGAAGATAGAGACCATTCGAATTCGCCAGTCGTGAAGTGCTGAAACACTTCGTGGTTTGGCCCTAAGCCACAGGAGAAGGATCATATGGAAAAAGGTGAATGAAGGCGCTAAATTCCAGCCAGGGATTAGTTCGTGGATTGGCATTTTAAGAGCCGGGAAGATGAGGAAATAAGAGTCGTGAGACATGGAGTCCCGACTCACGAAATTACGAAACACGAAGTGCCTTTGGATAAGGCTAGTGGTCACCGCCGGTGGTCACACGGAAGGGAATCTTGCGCCTAGTGTTGTTCGCACAAGTGGGGTTTTCAACAAAGGGACCTGTGGATTCGTTTAATTGAAGTTCCAATAGGGACCAAAGAGTTGTTTCAGCTCGAGGAGATAAAACGATCCAGTGACCAGGAGGTCGACAGACCCTACCAAGGTAGGGGGGTTGCATCAATACCGGTAGGGTTTGATATTAACTGGTACTGAATCCGATTTAACCTCGATTATATGCTCTATCTTTCTTTTAGGTGGTAGCTTCATAGGTAAGTCTTGGAATACCTTACCGTACTTTTGGATTAATGTTTGAATCTCTAGGTGTTGAGACTAGATCACTTTTGTTGCCAATATCTCCATCTGATGACATTGTGCCACATAGCATGGTGCTCCTTTTCGAATTAGTTTCTCCATTTGTATTGAGGATATAATTTGGGTGGGAGGTGGTTGGAATCCGTATAATTTATATTTTCTTCCCTCCCATTTTTATTTTATAATTTATTTTTGGTGATTTGCAGAATAGGTCCCCAACGTTTGTAACCATTGAATTCCTAGGACGACATATACTCCACCCAAGGGTATTGTGTAGAACCCAGATTCAAGTTTGTAATCTTTAATTTGAAGCTTGAACCTGTGACACTTTACCACTCCATAATTTTTTTTTCCATGTACCACTATTACTCTTGTATCTGCAATTGGATATATGAATAGGTTTAATTTTTTTGCAACATTTATTTCTATAAAATTATGGGTGCTCCCTGTGTCTACTAAAATGGTGACATTCTTCTTTTTTACGTGCCCCATTAGTTTTAATGTTTTCAGTTGTGCTACTCATGTTATTGTTGTCAGAGATATCTTAGGCATGGCCTCTTTTGGATTTGTATTGGGGCATCACTTTCCTCTTTACTTTGATAATTTGAGTCATTGTTAGTCGTGTCTGATTCTTTCATTGCTTCACAAGTATACCATTTTTTACTGTTTCATCTGTGCCTTGGCGACAATTTGTCTCCACAATATTAACATTTGTTTTCACATTTCTTATTTGCGTCCTGTTGCTCACCTTCTCTTTCCCTTAAACGAGGCGATACATACTTGTTAGACTTGTCTACAGAGTATTTCTTTGTTCTATCATTTGAATATTTATTTGACTTTTCTGGACTTGTGAATGATGACTTATTGAACTTTTTTTTTGGTTCAATTAGATTTGATGCGTGTCTAGTATCTTCAATAGTTTTAGGGTTCCATAATTTAATTTCACTACAGATGTAATATTTCAACACACACATATACATTTTTAGCATTTGTTCATCTGTTAATCCACTTTGCCTTGTTGCCAACACTTCCCATTCATGTGTGTAATCATTCACGCTTCCATTTTTTTTGAGATGCACGAATTTGTTATATAAGTCACCATCTTCTTTCTCATGAAACCTTTTGAATAACATAGTTGTGAAACTGTGCCAATGGAATGAACGAGCATCACATTTCTTGGACCACCATAGAAACCAATCATAAGATTTTCCTTCTAAGTTGTTAGAGGATGTCATTACTTTTTCTCTTTCACCTAGTGGGGGATTCGATTCAAAGATACCCTCCATTTTATTAACCCAAACAAAAACTCCTCTATGGTCCTTGACGTCATATATTAGTAACTCCTTTTTAAATTTATGGTAATCTCTATCTTGAAATTTGTGCGTATATCTTGAAAAATTTGCCTCCGGTATTTCCTGGAGTCCTTGATCCTCTAAATTTTGTGATCCAGGATTTTGTGGTGGTTTTTAGTCTAAGGGTTCTGCGCATAATGCATCCATTCGTTCGGTTAAATGATCAATTCTTGCGATCTGTTCATTAATCATCCTTTTACTCTCTTCCTTGTCGTTACCCCTCATTCTTAAATAACTATTCCATCGTGCCTCTGACGTGTTAAGTAACCTGTCAATTCTGTCTTCTTTTTGTAACAATTTATCGATTTTTTCCAATAGTGTTTTTTGCCCTTCGTCGAATTCTTCTCGACTCTTCTCGACCTTACTAAGATGATATTTAATGATGTTGATTTCTCTTTTACGGTTAATTTCTTCCTGTGACTCCTTGTTCTTTTTCCTACTTCCTTCCATATATATATTTTTAAATATAATCCCCCACCCAAAAAAAAATGATATAAGGTAATAAGTGAAAATGACTTTATAAATAAAGATTAAAAAATTTACTTCATAATATGTTTATAAAGTGACTTTAAGGTAGGTTATAAGATTTAATAAAATTAATTGAGATAATTGGGGGGGGGTGGTGTTGTGACTTTTAAAAAGTCACGAATGGAATAAAAAATGATGGTGGAAAAATAAAATTCGTGGTGTACAGATCAAGGGAAATATGGGGACCCCGACGAACAACACAGATAACACATCGACGACGTATGGACAGTGGATGAAGGATGATAGACAGGGGCTTGTAGAGGCATACAATAGAGTGGTAACGGGTGACAGTGGGGACAGGGACTACAGTTTGTACGACAATGGTTATGCCAGTGCACAAATTAGGGAAAACAATGTACATGTATGAACTGGTGCAGAACAAATTACGGATGAGGAAAAATAACATAGCCAATAACACTGTATGGTTGCAATACACACATTTTAACCCACAATGGCCAAGGATTTGCTATGATACCACTGTAACAAATATGCTTGTTAATTAAATGTAGATAAAAATATTTCTAAATATGATGTTTGATTGATAATTGATAAAAATGATTCCAATTACCCTCATGATGGTTTACTATATAGCATTGACTAGTCACAAGTGAGGAGGTACGTGCCTCTTGATTTATTTTAATTAAATTATTATTATTATTATGTTTGTAACGATTGCTTTGTATATCCCACACCAAAGTTTCAAGTAGTGATTGCACATGAAGGTACCATAAATTGTTTAGGGAAATGCCATAGTATTAAGCTCAACATGGGGGAGTATTTTCTGGATAGCACCATGATTTCCATCCAAATGGGGGGTGTTAATGTTGTATTATGGGTCCAATGGTTGCAATCACTGAGAATAGTGGCTATGATTTTCAAGATCTTTTCATGAGATTTTCCTCAAATGGCAAGGAAATTGAGCTTAAAGGTATCCAAGGGAAACCCTATAAAGTGATAAGCTCTAATAACATGGAAAAATTACTAAAAAAGGGACACTAGGGTGTAATTTCACAATTGTGCTTACTTGATGTTCAAACATCTATAGCCCATGCTCCATCAGATCTCCAAATAATTATCAACAATCATTCCAAGGTATTTGGTGAAATTCCTAAGGGTCTTCCACCTGCTCGAGATCATGGCCATGCTATTCATTTGCAACCAAGAAGTGTACCACCTAACATTAGGCCATACAGGTATCCACATGCACATAAGAGTGAGATTGAGCACGTGATCCAAAAAATGTTAGAGGCTGGCATCATTCAATATAGCCAAAGTTCTTTCTCTTCATCAGTGGTGTTGGTTACAAAAAATCATGGTTCGTGGCGTATGTGTCTAGATTATAGACAACTCAACAAAATGACCATCAAAGATAAGTTTCCTATCCCTATCATTGATGAATTATTAGATGAATTGCATGGAGCAAAAATATTTACTAAGTTGGATCTTCGTTAGAGATATAATCAAATCAGAATGAAGCAGGAAGACATTACTAAAACAACTTTTAGAACACATGAAG
>SNQJ01S0012051.1:35916-53511 GCA_010110895.2 Picea sitchensis | reverse complement strand
ACTAATGCACCTTCAACATTTCAAAGCTTGATGAATTCTATTTTCAAGCCCTTCCTTAGAAAATTTGTGTTAGTATTTTTTGATGACATACTAATCTACAACAAATCTTGGGAAGAGCATGTACAACATGTTGACAGAGTATTACAACTATTGGATGAACAACAACTTTATGCAAAGCCTTCCAAGTGTGCCTTTGGGGTTCAAGAAGTGGAATATTTGGGTCATATTGTATCTCATGAAGGTGTAAAAGTGGACCCTAACAAAATTAAAGCTATGAGGGAATGGCCAATTCCCAAAACCTTAAAGAAAATTAGAGGGTTCTTAGGATTGAAAGGCTATTATCGCAAGTTTTTCAAGAACTATGGCCAAATAGCAGCACCTCTAACAACATTATTAAAAAAATGAAACATTTTCTTGGAAAAAATAAGCAACTGAAGCTTTTGAAAAACTTAAGGAGGCTAAGTGTACAAATATTGTCTTGACCACACTTGAATTTACAAAAACATTTATTGTGGAGTGTGATGCCTTAGGCCATGGAATTGGTGCAGTTTTAATGCAAGAAGGAAGGCCCCTTGCCTTTGAAAGCAGTCAACTTAAAGGAAACAACTTAGTCAAACCCATTTATGAAAAATAAATGTTGGCCATACTACATGGAGTTCAGAAATGACACCCCTACCTAATAATAAGACACTTCAAAGTAAAAACAGATCATGATATTTTGAAGTACTTCTTGGAGCAACGATTATCTTCAGAAGAGAAACAAAAATGGGTTACAAAGATGTTGGTTTATGACTTTGAAATTATCTACAAAAAAGAAAAACATAATGTTGTGGCAGATGCCCTTTTGAGGAAAGAAGAAGAAACAAAAGTTTAACTATGTTCTATTTCTATTCCATAATTTGATTGGGTGGAAGAAGCAAGGATATAATAGACGCAAGATCAAGAGGTATGCAAGATCATTCAACAACTACATGAAGACCCTAGTTAAATAGATAATTTTGTATGGACGAATGATTTTCTATGGTACCATGATCACCTATATTTATGTAATAATTCTCGACTCAAATAGAATATCCTTCTGGAATTGCACACTTCTTCTATAGGGGGAAATTCAAGATTCTTGAAAACATACTACATGATCAAGATTTTTTTTTATGGGAAGGTCTTAAAAACAATGTTCAAAATTTTGTGTATGAATGTTTGGTCTACCAATAGAATAAGGGAGAGACAATCAAGACTCCAGGTCTCCTATAACCATTAGCTATACCAAGCCAATGTTGGGAAGAAGTTTCAATGGATTTTATTAGAACTTTACCCAAATCTGAAGGAAAGAATGTCATCATGGTAGTAATGGATCGAATAACAAAGTATTCCCATTTTTTCTCTTTCTCATCATTTTAAAGCAAGTATAGTAGCTGCAACATTCATGGAAACAATTCAAAAACTACATGGAGTCCCCAAGATTATTGTAAGTGACAGAGATCCAATTTTCAAAGGAAATTTTTGGACTGAATTATTTTCTTGTTTGGGTACTTAATTGGATCATAGCTCATCTTACCACCTTCAATCCGATGGGAAAACTGATATTGTGAATAAATGTCTAGAAGGATATCTTTGTTTCTTTGCATCCGATAAACAAACACAATGGGTCAAGTGGTTTTAATTGGCGAAATGGTGGTACAACACATTCTTCCATACTTCATAAAAAATGTCCCCATTTCTGTCACTTTATGGATATCATCCTCCATCCATCACATCACCCTTAAAAGGGAATACAAAGGTTCAAGCAGTGGAGAATCACATAGGGAACCAACAAGAGGTCCTCAAGCTATTGAAGGAAAACCTGGTTATGGCACAAAATAGGATGAAACAACAAGCATATCAACATTGCAGTGAAATTGAATTTGAAGTGGGGGATTGAGTATTTATAAGGCTACAACCATACAAACAAATGTCCCTCAAACAATAAAAGAAGGACAATAAATTAGTACCCAAATATTCTGGCCCCTATAAGATTTTGCAAAAGATTAGAAGTATGGCTTACAAATTCGAGTTGCCTCCATATTCATGTGTACATCCAGTCTTCCATGTTTCTTTCTTAAAGAAGGTCATCGACAACAAGATTCAGGTCCAAAATATTTTACCAGAGATCAATGAAGAAGGGAAAATAATACTAGAGCCAGAAAAAAATCCTTGAAACGAGAATTAAGCAGTTGTGAAATCGAGCAATTACATATTACCTCGTCAAATGGAAGAACCTACTAGTGGAAGAGGTGACATGGGAAGATGAGTTCTTCATGAAAAATCACTCGTGGTTAGTCAAGTGTTTAAGACAACACTTGTTTGAAGGGGAGGGGCATGCTAATCCCTAGACAAATCCCCATGTTATATATAAAATCCATTATTAAGCCCTAGATATTGAATTGTTACATTTCTAGTAGGTCGGTTAGAACCCTTCATTGCACCCTTTCATCATAATTGTCTCCTATATATATTAAGGAGATATAGTATTAGGATAATCTTATCTCAACTCATATTGTATTATAAAGTGAATATATTGTAAAAGGAGGTTTCCCCCTCGATTTTGTATCATTTTTAAGGCGTTGGATCATAACAGTGCAAGGCAACTAGAAGTATCTAGATCTCATGATAGGAGGGATGATCATGGGGGATCTAGACCATCCAGGAGTGTCAACATACATCATCAACATCATCATTCCCCAGGGCACTCGACCATAAGAGAATATACACATTCAAGGTCGAAAAGTATCCCAAGTATGTCTCTTGTTAGACATTAGAGGAGGAGACATGGTTTAGATAGCTTGCAAGGGAAGATCGAGAAGATCAAGCCACCACCATTTGATGGAGATAATAGGAAGGGAGAAGATGTAAAATCATAGTTGTTGGGAATGAGGAAATTTTTTCAGTTACATGATTACTCACCAAATGTAGAAGCCATGATTGCATCCTACCATCTCCAAGGAAAGACATTTATGTGGTGGGATCGGCTTAAGCAGGTCAAGCACCTTGATGAGAAGAGAATTTATTAGAAGTAACTCAAGAATTATGGGACCAAACGATTTCCCCATCGATTTCTACAAATGATACTTCCAAATAGTGGGTAATGACCTTCTAAGGATGATAGAGAACTCTCGAAGAGTGGGTAATTACCTTCATAGACCTCATTCCGAAGGTAGATGATCCTCAAAACTTTGATCAATTCAAGCGTATCTCGCTATGCAACAACATCTACAAGATCATAGCAAAAATCATAGCTCTAAGAATCAAAGATATTCTCAGTGACAACATCTCTAAATAATAATTTGGATTTCTAATGGGAAGGCAAAACCATCAAGCAATTGGGGCAGCTCAGAAGGGGATTCATTCTATCTACACTAAAAATCAATGAGCCATCACTTATAAGGTGGATCTCTCAAAGGATTTCAACAAAGTAAGCTAGCTCTAGATCAAACTACTATTAATTCATTTGGGGTCCTGCCACTTTGTTGTCACTTGGATAATGAGTTGTATCTACACTAATGCCTTCATGCTTCTCATTAATGGCTCAACAACCAAGTTCTTTCGAGCTGAGAGAGGCCTCCGACAAGGATGTCCCCTCTCCCCTCTCATTTACCTTCTTGTGGCTAAATGTCTCAATGGAATTATTCATAATGAAGTCTCAATAGCAAGGTTCAAAGGTATAAAAATCAATCTCACCTTCTCCCTAACACATATATTTTTTGTCGATGGAATACTTATATTCTATGAAGGAAATATCTCATATTTATCCACTCTAAGGGATATTCTCAATACTTTTTGTCTAGCCACAGACATGGAAGTAAACTTGCAAAAATATTCCCTTCACACCTGGGGATTCATGATGAAGGAAAATGTATCTCTAGAGCCATGGATTTTCCTGTTTCTCGAAACATAGAGGGGATGAAATACCTTTGTTTCTATCTAAAACCAAACAATTATAGGAAACGAGACTGACAATGGCTCTGTGAAAAAATAGAAAAAATATTGCACTCCTGGAAGAATAGATGGCTATCCCGAGTAGATAGATTAGTTTTTCGAAAATCGGTCTTGCATTGGTTCCAAGGGGAATTTTGGATAAAATCAGCTAGCTCACTTTCTATTTCTTATGGTCCGGTTCTGATGATAAGAGACCTCTAGTCTTGGCTTCAAAAAAATGGATATCCCTTCCAAAGAAATATGGGGGATGGGGCTTAAAAAACATACAACTCTTTTCCCAAGCATTAACAACCAAACATATTTAGGGAATCATCAAAAAATTAGGACTCTGGGCCAGAATAGTCAAAGAGAAATATTTCCCATCAGATTCATCAGTAGACTAGGTAAGAAAGATATAGAAGACATCCAAAAATGGATCAATAAATTGGAAATACTCTATAAAATATTCTCCCCTGATCAGGAACTGGATTATATGGAAGATTGAGAATAGAAAATATGTTCTCATTGGCAGGGACCCATGGATTGAGTGCAAAGGAAAACATATCCTCCATGAAAAAGCCATTTAGGAGCTCAACAATGCAGGTTTTAATCTAACCAAATCACTAGAAGGAATTTTGTACACAATGGAACTTAGTGGCTTGACTCAGAGGAAGTAAGATTAAGTGAATATCATGGAAATAATACATTTTGGCACTAACCGATTCCCCGATTAACGTCTCTGATAAAAAAAACACTCTAATATGGTCTTTCAACCCAACTAGAACATATGTCCCAAAATGGGNTAAAAAATCCTCATGTGGTTGTTGCTTAAAAAGAAATCCCCTACCTGGGACAATCTCCAAAAAAGAAGTTTCATTGGTCCTGGTCGGTGTTCATTGTGCAAGTTGAGCTAGAAAGACATCCCCCATTTGTTCCTACACTTCCATTTCACCCTTGATATCTGAAGTGACATTTATTTAGCCCTTAACATCTCCGACCCTTGGAATGGATCCTCCATTGATGAAAATTTCCTCTCTTGGCTATCTTCTCCTAGGGTTTCTGTCAAAGAGGGATATTGATTTAATGTCTGGAATTGCCCCAATCTCCAAAAATCCCTACAAAATGAGCACACCGAAGCTAAAAGAATTCCAAATGCAGCTAGAAGAGTCGTTGAAGAAGGGGAACATATGACCAAGTGTTTCTCTTTGGGGTGCCCCACTTCTTTTTTTTTAGGAAAAATAATGGAACGTCGAGGTTATGTATCGACTTCAAACAATCAAACAAGTTAACAGTACAAAATAAATATCCTTTGCCAAGGATTGATGATCTTTTTGATTAGTTGAAGGGAGCAAAGATATTTTCCAAGATTGACTTGAGATTGGGTTATCATCAAGTGAGAATCTCAGAAGAAGATACTAGCACAAATATATTTCGAACAAGGTATCAACACTATGAATTTGTAGTGGTTCCTTTTGGGTTGACCAATGCACCCGCTACATTTATGTGTCTGATGAATGGAGTGTTCAAATATTTCCTGGACAAGTTTTTCATTGTATTCTTGGAGGATTTTCTTATCTATTCAAGATAGAGAAGACCATAGAAAACATTTTAGGATGGTACTACAAAGTCACGAGAGAGGCACAATTGTAATGTGGTTAAGTGCATTTTATTACATGTATATCCATTATTTGGGTCATGTTGTTTTAGAAGATGACATACTAGTAGATCCTAAAATGAAACAATCAAGGATTGGTAACACCATAAAACATTTTCATAAGGTTAGATCATTTATGGGTCTAGTTGGTTTCCACAAGAGATTCATTGAGTTCTCAAAGATTACACCAACATCTTTGCAAAAGAAGTAAGAATTTGATCAGATTCCAGTGTGAAGAAAATTTCCAGCGGCAAAGTTGCTTACTAGTGCACCTATTTTAAAAATTACTGATCCAAATGAGAATTCTATTGTGTGCACTGATGCATGCAACCATGCATCAACACAGCCACCTCAACCATTGCATGCTTTGTACCTCCTTTGTAATCAACATGCCACAAAAAGTGCATCAAGCCATGCACCAGCACGTAATCAACATGTATATAACAGAGTGCATCAACCATGCACCAACACGTAATCAGCACATTACCATAAACAAGTGCATCCAAGCATGTGCCAAGTATAGCGCAATCATGTGTCCATTTCTCATCAACTATGACTCATCGTATGTGCCAACATCCATCAGCTACTTGTCTCAACCATGTACTCATGTACCTCAACGAAAGTCCTCATCAATTTCATCTGTCAAATCTGGTTGCAGCTGTAATAGACCTGGTGTATATGGTCACACATTTTTACCAAACCTTCCTTAACTTTAAAACAAAAGAGACTAGCATTTTCATCAAACTTTTCTTTAGTCTCATGCCTAGTTTGGATTAGTCAAAAACCCTAACTAGTAATAATAACTTTGAACTGTAATGTATAAAGATCTGATGATAAAAATGTTCTTCAATGTGTTTATGCAATTTCTCCAATTGCATAGCATGACCTCTCCCGAGAGAAAAGGTTATAAAATGGCATACCTTCTTGGTCCCAACTTATTCTATAGAGAGACCTTGTAAAGCCCTTTCTAAATATTTGATGAAATTATACAGAGCTATTACAAAGAATACTAAAGACTATACTAACTAACACAATTGTGGTCTCAGATGTGGATGTTATGAAGAAGTTATGGTTTTTACCCAAAACACGATTTTGACTAGTTTAGGTGAATACAAACCCTGACCTCCTGGTGTAACTCCCAAAATACAATGACCCACAAGCTTAATTTTAACCATAGATACTTGGATATTTTTTTTCAATTATAGAAATTTCCAAGATCTGAATCATTATGAAAAATTTAAAGTGAAAATGGTGGGATATTTGAAAATAACATATCTTGAAAGCACCATCAAAGATTTATCCTTCCTTACATTTCGACCTTCTTCTTCAATTTCCTTAGAATTTCGGCTTGAATATCATTTGTATACCTCAAACACCTATAGATATTCAATATTCTCAAGTGTGTTTCCAAATGGAAGAGCCTTGCCTCTTATTTATATATAAGTAGCTTCCTTAAAACATCTTCTAGGTCACTTATTTACTTTCCTTATTTTAGGGGTTGGGTCACTTCTAATTTCTCCATTAAAATTATTATTGAAATAATTTTATTTGTATTCACTTTGAATTATAATACTCATCACTTCACTTATTATTTGCTTTTAAAATCTCTTAAACCCACTTTGGTTAGCACTGACCTTTTAGGGGCTTCTAGATGACATATGAGGGTCATTAACTTTATGAAGCCATAACTCTCAATGTGAGGTTATGTGGCCGTTATCTATACCACCAGAAATGGAATGACATGTACTATCCATAGAATAGTGTTATCACGAAAATATATCATAACTCATATCCGTTACCCATCAAACAAACTTGGGTCCATTACCCAAACACAGGGTCTCAACTTCTCATAGCCATAACTCTCTAGCAGTGAGGAATTATGTGACGTTCCACATACCCATAGGAAATGACATGACAAAGAAATATCCATCTAGGATATTTTCCACTGAAAAAATCTTTCTTCATCTCATTATTCCTGAATTAAGCATGGGTTCTCTTACTCACACAAAAGTGTCTTTCCCTTGAGGGCTTTCACCATAGGGGACCACTTTGGAGTTTATCCATGTTTACTTCTTATCCAACCATGACAAAACAATAATGAGTCATATTTACATCAAACACTATTGGGTCCATTACCCAAACCTTTGTCTTCTGGTCTTTCTTAAAGGGTTATCAATGACAACCAATCTTAATCAACACAATATGTAATGTGGAGTCATGGAAAAAAGAGAGTTGTTGGTTGGAATTGTTGCCAGAAGTCATTAAAAGTGCATAATTATCAAGTATTTTGATTTAATATTTTAAAAATGTCAATGTGTAAATTATATGGTGATGCTCACCAAGGACAATGTCGTTTGTAGGGGGAGGATAATGTAACATCCCCAGTTTCAAATACAAATAAATGTATATTGTAAATGTGATGTATGGCCGAGGGCTAAGAAATGTAATATGTAAATGAGGTATATTGAATATAATAAGTAAAATGTATCACCAGTTGTAGATGGACACATCTGGGATATTTGAGCCAGTTTCCCTGAGAGAGGAAATGTAGATGGACACATACGGATATTTGGAGGCTTAGTTTCCACAAGAGAGGGAAGGGGTCCAAGAGGGAGAATTTACCCATGTCTATTAAAACCAAACCCTTTTCTTTCTAAATTATCCTTACTATGAACCTTCTATTTTTTGGTTGAGTGTATGCGAGCCCAATAATTAAACTCATGTAAGAGGGTGAGTGCAAAACTCACATCCTATATTTATTTGGGAGAATGGGGCTGAAGTACAATCAACCTTGGGCAGAGTGGTGAGTAGTCAACTGTCTTGGGAAAATAGATGAAATTTGTATGGGTAGAGGGGAAAGAATTAGTCATTCACATTTTCGATGTAGAACAATTTTTACAGTGATATATTTGGACATCAAGAGAGTTCTGAGTGTTGAAGCTTGAAGGAAACAATAATGGACATGTACGATAACTGCTTGGAGCTGTAATTTCATGGGAAGAGAGGTTGGATGCCTGTGAGAGACATTTTGTTCGAAAATTGTCAAGAGAAGCAAGTGTTTGGCTATTGTGTGAATTATTGTTGTAACTATAGAATTCCCGAGGTCCCGACAAAGAGATTTCCTGTCCAACCTTTGCTAGAAGCCCGTGAGGGGAGTGGGAAGATATGAGGGACTATGGTAGTAAAGGGGATCCCATCCCCGGGTTGTGTAGGTTGTGGGGAAGAGAGATGGTAAACTGGAATTAGTTGTGGGGATTGACTATTGAGAGGAGGACATTAGCCAACCTTAGGGACCTATGTCTCTTATGGATTCATTGCCCCATCGTGGGGGTGACTTGTTGTTGAGAACTGGAATAACAAGTCTATGGTTGGGAGGAACGTACATCCTTTGCAATGGGTTGTATATTTCATAAGATAAGTGTTCTTGTTTGTTGCATTTATTTATGTTAAATGTTGTTATAGATGTTGTGCATTTCACTCTCATATAGTTTCGGTTATTGCTGCATGTTGTGAGTAGAGTAATGCATGCAAATATCTAGTTATGTTATCGAATGTGTTTAGTTGTCATTGTGCATGTTTAATTACTTGCATTTACATTTGTAATTAGCATGGACCATTGTATAAGCTCGAATATTATGTTGCACGTGTTATTTACGCATTTAGATTGGTATCACCAAATTTTATTGAGTTGTTTCTAGCAGTGGAGTGACCCAACTTTGGGCTGGGTGCATTACATTTCCCAACTAGCATTATGATGAACCCAAGAATTTGTCCATGCAATTAAATAAGGCATTGTTGCTCATGTGAGGAATCAACATTTCATTCCTTGCCAACTCTAACCCAAATTCAATTCAATATTTCTTGCTAGACTTAACCAACACTACCCTATTAGTCCCACCTCCATTTCCCCAAGTTACATTCACATTTAGACCTTGCTTGTGCAATTTGTGTCTAATCTAGGTAATGAACTTTTACTCAAACTTAAGAAAAATTCAAAGTATTCATGTTAATGTTCTTTGTTGCTCTGAATGTACCTTCAATCCCATGTTATTAGTACAAGGAGATCAATTTTATGAGATTTGAAATCGTAATTTCTATAGTAACAAAACATGAGATTCATTTCTCATAGTATCAGTTGATACATGTAGTCATAAAAATATAATTTTATGAAGAGGAACTTTCTATAGCCTAATATGAAGGAGTTGTTTAATTCTATGCTCAACATGGATCAATTGACACATATCATTTTTTTTCCAAGAGGCTCTATATCCCAACATGAAGGAGACCTGTAATTCGATGCTTAGCATGGAGTTGATATGTAATATTTAATAATAATAATAAAATATCAATAACAAGAAAATATTCCAATGTCAAATTTGAGTAAAAACCAAAATAAATTTCAACGTGTATGTATATTTTAGGTAAATAATTCAAAACAAATGGATTAAATTTTTTGAATGTATAACTAAATAGTTTCATGGTAATTGTTTGAGTGGTATAGTGACTAAGCTTCTCACAACAAATTATAAAATCTAACAATCCTTGAATCTCTCACTTATGCTCCCATTAAAACAATATGATAAGCAAGATGCATCTCAATAGTTTTTTTTATCCCTCTTGGTGTTTAGTAGATCCTACATTAGTATTTACTTTTTATAATGTAATTTCATGGTTTCACTTGTGTATTTCTATCATCAACTAATACCTTTCATAATAAAACATATATTTTTTATATGAAACCAAGATGACATAACATATAATCTTCTATGAAGTTATAAATAATCTCTATGTTTTGTAACTTAAATGATTTGATTATGATTAATATAACAAGTTTTCTAAATATAAGTAGCTAGACTCACAATGAAGAAAAATCCTACAGAACATTCAACAGGAATGGAGAGTCAGAAGCAGGGCATTTTGGCTTAAAGAAGGTGACGAAAAAACAAAATATTTCCACTAATATGCAAATAAAGTAAAACAAAAAAACACCATCTAGTCAATCCTCAGAAGCGATGGATCTAAGGAAATCTCCTTTTCTGAGCTCCCACATGAAGGATCTTCTCATTTCCAAGCCCTCCACCAAGAAAACCAAGGTGTGAACATTGACACCATTCTAAAGTGGCAGGCCTCTTCCCAAGATTCATTTCTCAGGAAGACAACCACAAATTATCCACATAAGTAACCATGGAAGAACCGGAGAGGGTCATTCATAGTTTCCATAAGGACAAAATTATGGGACCAGACAATATCCCCATAGATTTCTAGAAATGCTACCTCCAAATAGTGGGTAATGACCTTCTAAGGATGATAGAGCACTCTTGAAGAGTGGGTAATGACCTTCATAGAAATCATTCCGAAGGTAGATGATCCTCAAAACTTTGATCAATTCAGGCCTATCTCGCTATGCAACAACATCTACAAGATCATAGAAAAAATCATAGCTCTAAGAATCAAAGATATTCTCAGTGACAACATCTCTAAAGAACAATTTGGATTTCTAATGGGAAGGCAAATCCATCAAGCAATTGGGGAAGATTAGAAGGGGATTCATTCTATCTACACTAAAAATCAATGATCCATCACTTATAAGGTGGATCTCTCAAAGGCTTTCAACAAAGTAAGCTAGCTCTACATCAGACTACTATTAATTCATTTGGGGTTCATCCACTTTGTTGTCACTTGGATAATGAGTTGTATCTCAACTACTTCCTTCATACTTCTCATTAATGGCTCAACAACCAAGTTCTTTCAAGCTAAGAGAGGCCTCCGACAAGGATGCCCCCTCTCCCCTCTCATTTTCCTGCTTGTGGCTAAATGTCTCAGCGGAATTATTCACAATGAAGTCTCAACATCAAGGTCCAAAGGTATAAAAATAAATCTCACCTTCTCCCTAACACATATATTTTTTTTCGATGACATACTTATCTTCCGTGAAGGAAAGATCTCATATTTATCCACTCTAAGGGATATTCTCAATACTTTCTGTCTAGCCACAGACATGGAAGTAAACTTGCAAAAATATTCCCTTCACACCTGGGGACTCATGATGAAGGAAAATGTATCTCTATAGCCATGGGTTTGCCTATTTCTCGAAACATAGAGGGGATGAAATACCTTTGTTTCTCTCTAAAACCAAACAATTATAGCAAATGAGACTAGCAATGGCTCTGTGCAAATATAGAAAAAAGATTGCACTCCTGTAAGAATAGATGGCTATCCCAAGCAGATAGATTAGTTCTAGTAAAATCGGTCTTGGAAGCTATACCTATATACTGGAATTCTCTTGCATTGGTTCTGAAGGGAATTTTGGAGAAAATCAGCCAGCTCACTTTTTGTTTCTTATGGTCTGGTTCTGATGATAAGAGATCTCTAGTCTTGGCTTCAAAAAATGGATATCCCTTCCAAAGAAATATGGGGGATGGGGCTTAAAAAACATACACCTCTTTTCCCAAGCATTAAAAACCAAGAATGTTTAGGGAATCATCACAAAATCAAGACTCTGGGTTAGAATAGTGAAAGAGAAATATTTCCCTTCAGAGTCATCAGTAGACTAGGTAAGAAAGATATAGAAGACATCCAAAAATGGATCAATAAATTGGAAATACTCTATAAAATCTTCCCCCCTGATCAAGAATTGGATTATATGGAAGATCGAGAATGGGAAATATGTTCTCATTGGTAGGGACCCGTGGATTGAGTGCAAAGGAAAACATATCCTCCCTGAACAAGCCATTTAGGAGCCCAACAATGCAGGTTTTACTCTAACCAAATCACTAGAAGGAATTTTGTACATAATGGAACTCAGTGGCTTGACTCAGAGGAAGTAATATTAAGTGAATATCATGGAAAGAATACATTTTAGAACTAATTGATTCCCCAATTAACCTCTTTGATAAAAAAAAAAAAAAAAACATGCTAATCTGGTCTTTCAACCCAACTGGAACATATTTCCCAAAATGGGGGTACCTGGCGCTAATTCTGGAGCATGTAGAAGATCAAATATCTTTGTGGGGGAAAACCGTTTGGAAATTAAAATCCCCTCCCCCCGCCCCCACCAAATCAAAACTCCTCATGTGGTTGTTTCTTAAAAACAAAGCCCCTACGTGGGACAATATCCAAAAAAGAAGTTTCATTGGTCCTGGTCAGTGTTCATTGTGCAAGTTGAGCTAGAAAGACATCCCCCATTTGTTCCTACACTTCCCTTTCACCCTTGATATCTGAAGTGACATTTATTCAACCCTTAATATCTTCGACCCTTGGAATGGATCCTCCATTGACGAAACTTTCCTGTCTTGGATATCTTCTCCTGGGGTTTCTACCAAAGAGGGATATTGATTTTTCTATTGATTTAATGTCTGGAGTTTCCCCAATATCCAAAACTCCCTACAAAATGAGCACACCGAAGCTAAAATAATTGCAAATGCAGCTAGAAGATTTGTTGAAGAAGGGGAACATAGGACCAAGTGTTTCTCTTTGGGGTGCCCCACTTCTTTTTGTTAGGAAAAAAAATGGAACGTCGAGGTTATGTATCAACTTCAAACAACTGAACAAGGCTACAATAAAAAGAAAATATCCTTTGCCAAGGATTGATGATATTTTCGATCAGTTGAAGGGAGCAAAGATATTTTCCAAGATTGACTTGAGATCTAGTTATCATCAAGTGTGAATCATAGAAGAATATACTAGCAAAAAACCCTTTTGAAAAAGGTATCGACACTATGAATTTGTAGTGGTGCCTTCTAGGTTGACCAATGCACCCGCTACATTTATGTGTCTGATGAATGGGGTGTTCAAAGATTTCTTGGACAAGTTTTTCATTGTATTCTTGGAGGATTTTCTTATCTATTCCAAGATAGAGGAAGACCATGAGCAACATTTGAGGATGGTACTACAAGTGTTGAGAGAGCACTAATTGTATGCCTAGTTGAGTAAGTGCAATTTTTATCGAAAGCAAATCCATTATTTGGGTCACGTTGTTTTAGAAGATGACATAGTAGCAGATCTATAAAAATTTGAAGCAATCAAAAGTTGGGAAACACCATAAAAATTTCATAGGTTATATCATTTATGGGTCTAGTTGGTTACTACAGGAGATTCATTGTGGGATTCTCCAAGATTACACACCCAATAACATCTTTGCGAAAAAAAGAGAGTAAAAATTGAATGGAATTCCAAGTGTGAAGAAAATTTCCAACGCTTAAAGGATTTACTTACCAGTGCACCTATTTTAAAAATTGCAGATCCAAATGAGGATTTATTTGTGTGCACGTATGCATGCAAGGACGGGTTCAGTGGAGTCCTTACGCAAAATGGACATGTAATTTGTTATGAATCTAGAAATACGAAGGAGCATGAAATAAATTATGCCACACATGACTTAGAGTTGGCAGTCATAGTACATTCTTTAAGGATGTGGAGGCATTACCTCATGGGAAGACAATTTGAATTGAAGAGAGACCATAGTGGTATGAAATACTTGTTTGAACAACCAACACTAAATTCCAAGCAAACTAGATCGCTGGAATTTCTTAGTGATTATGACTTTGACACCAAGCACATAAAGGGAAAACAGAACAAGGTGGTTGATGCACTCAGTAGAAGGGTGCATAAAATGCATGATACAACCATTAGTATGTATAGGATGGATTTAAATGATAGAATTCTATAGGCTGTAACAACATATCAACATTATGTGCAAGTTAAATAAAGCCTACAATAGAATAACGTACATAAAAATTACAAGGATTACCAACTAGAAGAGGATGGAATCCTCCTATTCTGAAATAGAGTTTATGTTCCCAATTATTAGGAATTGAGAAACTTGGTTTTATAGAAGATGCACAATGTGCCATATGCTAGACATCTAGGATACCAAAAAAATATTACAGCTGTAAGAGGCCAGTGTTTATGGCTTGGTATGAAGAGAGATGTCACTGATTTTTTGGCTAGATGCATGGAATGTTAGAAATTAAAGGCTAAGCACAAACATCTAGTGAGATTGTTGCAGCCATTTCTCATTCCTGAATGGAAATGATAAGTTTTTATTATCGATTTCATTACCAAATTTCCCAGGACAACAAGTGTAACACCTTGTTTCACCCAGATTGTAAATATAACTGGACTGGCCAAGGAATATGACAAACTCATAAGTATGAATATGTGATGTAAATGGACCTGCAGGAAGAGGTCAAGGAATGTGAATAATATTTTGAATTTATTGCAGGACTGCTGAGAGGGGATGTGTAGAAAAGAGACCACAATGGTGTGGAAGGCACCTGAAAAAGGTGGCGTTAACTTCCATCGAGAATTAAATACCGTATTTGGACTCCACTGGCCCGGAGAACCAAAAGCGGCTTGCTGACCCTGAAAGTCAATACCTCATAGGCTGGTAGGCGGATGGCTTGATGAGGGATGGGATGGTAGACTGCCCATCCGTAGAGCCGTCAGGCCTGATCGGCGCGAGGGTAATCGTGCCACATGCAACCTCGCAAGAGGATAAGGCGTATGGCAGAGACGATTGAAAGGGGGGAGACGCGAGGGGAACTCTGGCGGTTTTTACGCAGAGTGAGTGATAGAAAAGACGAAGGATTGCAACCTTCGCTCCTGGTCACTGGCAGACAGAGAGACGCAGTCTCAGAGCATCGTGGTCTCAGCTCAGGGGTGGCTAGTGGTAAATCCTTTAGGAGTCACTGAGCCTACGATTGGGTGGAAACGAGCACCCCTCTCAGTAGTCGTGCCCACTTCGGGTGTTATTTATGATAAGTATTTTTATGTATTGCACCTTGAAATTCATATACTGATATACATATATACTCACAACACTGTGAGAGTGTGAATGATTTTAGTGCAAGAATGTCTGTGAATGTTTTGATAATAACTAATGGACCTATTCTTGTAATAGAGGAAGCCATGCATGACTCACGTCGATAAAAATGAATCTAACCATGCCCAGGTTGAACTAAGTCAGGTATCCAGTCCATTCTCGGGAATTTGTTTCCCTTATCTGTATCCAGGAATGGCCTGAAATAGACCTCTTCACAGAGATTTCCCTTCTCAGAAAGGTTTACCAAGAACCTGGAAAAAGGGTGTGAATGTGCAAGTCTTAGCAACCCTATGCGAAGAGGAATGATCCTCTTGAAATCCCGAAGTATCCGCGTAAGGATAAGTATTGATCAATGGATGAGATCCTGTCGGGAAAGCTGCTGTCATTCACGACCCCAGGCCCCATGAGAACATCTGGACCATTGGTTTTTCCACGTCCAAAGGGCAGTAGGAAAGTGCACGGCATCGGGACAGATCTGAACCGTCAAATCTTAGCTAGGAAACCCGACAGTCGTTAGATCTATAGGGAGATAGACGAGGGTGAAGATATTGTGAGCTCGGAGGTTCGGTGGGTAGAAGTCCAAAAGTTGGACGCTTCAAGTTGTGAGTGGCGAGGCCACGAGAGGATCATAGCCATCCATCCGAGGAGGACAGGTGGCGGAGATCCGAAGATCTCGTGAGCTCGGAGGCTCGCTGGGTAGAAGTCCAAAATTTGGACGCTTCAAGTTGTGAGTGGCGAGGCCACGAGAGGATCATAGTCGTCCATCCGAGGAGGATAGGTGACAGAGACCTGAAGATCTCGTGAGCTCGGAGGTTTGCAGGGTGAACGTCCAAGTATTTGGCATTAAAGGTCGCGAGACACGAGGTCGCGAAGCAGCGAAGTAGCGAGAGGTTGTGAGTCGTCCATCTGGGGAGGACAGGTGGCAGAGATCAAGGAGATCTCATGAACTCGGGAGCTCGTAGGGTGAGAGCCCAAATATTGGGCATTCAAAGTCACGAGGTTGCGAGTAGCGAAATCCCTCGGGGAAAGGTCAGCGAGTTGACTGATCATCGGATCTTGGGGATCTGAGAACCCAGTGTTCAACCTTTGAACTTGTGAAGCCACGAGTTTCGATTCCCCGATAAATCAAGGAAAGGGGATCGCGCGCAGAGAACTATGGGAACAGATGTCCCGATAGGGAAATAGAAGAACCTCGGAGTTCTTCGGGTGAGAAGAAGAAGACCCTGTGAGCGGACGTACCTGTGGTTGGTGCGCCTGCATCAGGTGGGACGTAAGACCATGGTTATGTACAGAGAATCGGGTAGGTAAATAGAAGACCTGTGATTCGGGGGTTGGCATTTTGCTACTACAAGCTCCGGGGTGCCTCATTATTGAGAAATCAACCAAAAATTTTGATTGATGCTAGTGGGTGTGTTACAAATTGGTATCAGAGCATGGTTACAACACTCGGCCTGACTTGGCTCATGCACAAGTCGTGCATAAGCCTCGTTCAAAACACTCCTATGAGGAGTAAACCCCTGACTTAACTATCTTACCCAGGATTAAGAACCTGGAAAATGAAAACCTGACTGTGTGTGCATGTGAAAGAGTTATGAATTTATGCACCCTTGTAAAAATGAATTTAACTCTTAACTAATAGTCAGCATTTGTCTTTTCACTCAAGCGGACGATCAACCACGAGAATCTACAAACGCAGAAGAATGGTGATTCACCAAGAGGTGGGAGAAGGCTCCCACAACAGAGAGGAAGAGTCAGATGAAAGAAGAGCAATAGGAACCCCTCCAGACTTAGCTGAGATAGTGAGGAGTCTCATGGCCGAATTGCAAAGCTGCAAGGCTGACAATGAAAGAATGATGAAGGAACAAGAAAAGAAAACCGAGATTAATGCAGTTCTACTGCAGAGCTTATCCGACCTACAGCGACAGATGCAGCATGAACCTGAGATGCAGAATCGTAGTCGTGTCAGCGGTCACACTGAGAGAAGCACATCCAGAAAGGTCCACCCCAGAGGTAACAGACCAGTGCCAGACAATTCCACTGAGAAGGAAGCTGGCGATTCAGAAGGCTCTTCCAGCAGTAGGACCAGTTTCTATTCTCAAAAGAAATAGAAGAGGCAAAAGACTTCTAAGAGTCATAGATTTGAGGAATTCAAAAAGGCCAAACC
>SNQJ01S0012051.1:18309-35362 GCA_010110895.2 Picea sitchensis | reverse complement strand
ATTGTTGATGTAGGAGATCATATTATGTGTTAAGTCTTAATACTCATCAAAGATTTAGACATTATCACTTCAAAGTGGTACAACCTCCTCATAAAGATGAGCAATAGAGTCCTTGATAAATTTACCTCATCATTGAGTTGGATATTAGTTTATTGGAATGAAATATTCTTTTCACAAAGACTAGAAGCATCATTTTGCAGAGAAGTAATTCATTTACGAAGTTTGTCATTAGTATCCTATAATGAAGTAACAACATTACAAAGCTTGGCTTTAGAGTCCTATAATACTATAACTTCATAATAAAGTTGGGTATTAGATTCCTACAAATAAGTAACCTAATATTGAAGTTGAACAATAGTATCTTGTAATGAAGTAACTCCATTATGAATCCATGCATTAATCTTTTGCAAGGAAACAACTCAATTTCTTCTTTCTCTATCCTCACAGTGTTTCTGAAGGTACAAATAATCTTCCTAGTGACATTTTTGGAGAGTCTTTTCCTCATCATCAAGGTCATCCATAATGGGACATACACACACACATGCAATTACCAATATGGTGGGTTCACTTTGCAAAGTGTTTGAGCTCCATGTGACAACCCTCACAAAGATGCAAAGAGGAAAAATGTATTTTCTTATTAAAAAAATAACAATAATGCACCAAAAGAATTCATAGTGACCTTCAAAAGATAAATATTCCCCCCTAAAAGGAATAAATTTCATTTACTTTAAGGTAAAAACATAATCTCCCTTCTATAAATTAACTTCTAAACTTTCACTTTATTTTAAAGAATCACATGGCTTAACTCCAAATGCCCCAAAGTTTTAGTTGAAACTGTATCACTAAGTTCTCTTTCAATTCCTTTTTGAGGCATAATAATTATATGCTTGAGTAGGGAGAACATTCTACAACATAGTTTGTTGTTTAATGACAACAATGTGCGTAGTTTTGAAAATTCAACTTCAAAGGCCATATCTGCTTCAATATTGATTAGAGTTGAGCCTTTATTGTGATCACGTTCTAGAAAATTCTCAAAATTTTCTTTCAAACAATGTTGGAGGAAATTTGATTGAAACATTGAGTGTAAAGATTATTCTTGCCTCAATATAGATCATTGTTTTCCATCAACTAAATAGGCAGTTATGGAAGGTCAACTTTTTGAGTTATCTCCCTCAATAGCGCTAAGATCCTTATTGTGACACCTTTCTAGGAAGATCTCAAAAAATTATTTCAAATGACCCTAGAGAAAACTTAATTAGAGGTCAAAGTAGCAAGATTTTTTTGTTGCAAGATGGATCATATTGAAGGGTATGATGGCGAAAGTGACTTCACACTGCCTAGATATAAGTGTTGGATTCTTAACATCTTTAACCCAACCCATGTAATAGGGAATACGATGGGCTATTGTAGGAATTTGTAAAGCTTAAACCAACTTTTGAGATACGAGGGATTTTTTACTACCATTATCAATGATAAGACAAACCATACAATATTTTACAGTAGTGAAGATCCCTTGAAGATGGACTAATTTCTTTTAAGTCTAAAACGTTGGGTTAAAAACCTCCATGCATGTTTCCTTCTCTTTCTTAATATCACCCCATTGACAATGAACTTAAATATTTTACCTCGTAGTTCTATGTGAAAAATGATTACTTTGGACTTGTTGCATATTATCTAGTCATTAAAATGATATGTGGATTTGAAGCAATTGGATAATCTACCTCTATCTTTGCATTGTCTAGTTGTTTCTCTACAAGGACATCCTTAGAATACTTATTTCTTCATTAGAATGCCCTGACTTCTTATGGTAAGTGTAATATTTTCTCTTCATGTTACCAACAAAAGGAGGAGACTAGTCTGAAGCCTTTCATTGCCCCTAGGGGTTGGACAAATTCTTAGACATGGAAAGGTTTGGGGAAGAAGTACTTATAAATAAATAATTAAAGAAAACAGGAACATCGTTCTACTACTTGATCAACAGACCCAATGTGAATTATAGAGAGTGCAAAAAAATAGGGATGCATTAATACGTTGGTCCTTATAAGGGTTTGATGCGACTTAAAATTATGTGAATTTTATATGTTTTTTCTAAAGAATCTACTTCAAACATAGCAATTTTTTTCCTAATATTAGGAAGTAAGACAAAAAATAATTTGATATATTGTACCTCTTTTGAAACAAAAATTACTAGCTTGACTCAAAGCTTGTTGAATAGTTCAATGTATCATTATAAGAATTGATCGATATGTTTCCTAAAATGTAGCCATTGTGACAAAAACAATTGATGATACCTAGGAGGGTAGAACCTTATCTTTACAACAAATGTGAAATTACCCCATTAGGTGATTTTCCCTTTTTCATTAGCCAACAAAATTTGATGATTTTTTCACTAATTAAGGTAGATTCTTCCATAAGGACCCCTAACATCTAGGATCTTGTATGCATTAAGAAGGCACAACTAGGGGTTGAGCATCTCACCATTGAAGCTTCCATTGAAATTGAGAATCTAGATCTTTGCTTCAAGTTGAAAAGAGATTTGTGGTATTGGGTTTTTGTAAGGAAAAATGTGTAGGAGAATCTATTGGAAGGCACTCATCAACCCCTATATCTATTGAGTATGTATTTCACTCAACTAACAATGACATGTTTAAGAGAATTTTCATTAGCTAATCCTTATGTGGATTCCTCTTGTCCAATACCTCTTTGAGCCATTCTAGATTGGATCTAGTAAGTGGAAGTGATGTCAAGTTGATGAAGAATACTAATACCAAAACTGTGATCCTTGTACCAAGTGAGAAAGTGTGTAGAATGATCTGATTGCGTAGCTCCACAAATCAAAATCTTGTTGAAGAGAGTAGGTCCAGTTTTTACCTCTGTTCCACCTCCTTGAGCATAATCTTCCACATGTGTTTCCTTTGCCTAACACCATCAACATGTCATCAATATGAAGTGCTTCCATTCCCATTTTCCATCGATAACTTCCATCTTGTATTTTTCTTCCAATTTAACAAATTGATAAGTGTTGATGGGTCTAAATTCTCCCGACAACAGTAAGGGGTTATTCCCAGTAAGAAGTCCCAATTAGACCTTTCACCATTTGGAATAGGGAACCCGTCTGGATTATGGCCCGACAACCATTGTTGGTTTGGTTTTACTGGTTGTGACCCAATCCACCGATGAGGGTGAATGATGGATAGTTATGAAAACACAATATGTAGATGAATATTATGTAAATGTAGGAATATAATCTAATCCTATTCTAGCCTATTTTAGCTAGGAGCGAACTATAGTAACAAAATGAGTTGTAATGAAAGTAAACTATGCATAAAACCCAATCATATAGCTATCATGGAGACACACAACTAGAAACACATGCATACAAGTCTATAACCAGAATAGTCTAAGTCATGTTTCCGCATACATTTACAACTCATTTTCTCAAGACATGTAATATAAGAAAGAGTAGAAAAACTGCAAGAAGACACATATTGTGTCGGAATAGTCCATAAAAAAAACATGCTCTTACAACCCATGTGAACAACAAACATTATGCTTGAAATAGTTTGCAGCAAAACAACAACACATGTGATTCCTTATCTCTATCAAAAGTTGGCCCTGAGGGCTTCTCCGTGTTAACAGTTTCAACAATAGTACATGAAAACTCTAAGGACAACTCTCCAATTTTAGTTGACATTGTATTCCCAAAGTAGTTCAGAAGTGTACAATGTTTGAAGAGCCAAAATCCCTTTCTTTGGGTACAATTTTAGTATTTAATGAGGTTCAATGTGACCCTTGGCCTTCCACCTTCTCCTATGACCTTTCGCCTTCCAATGTTTGTCTTTTCCCCTTTGTAATGATGAGTAACAAAGACAATGATTAAATTTCAAGTTTGTTTCCTAGCATTGATGGCCCATCATGGATTTTGGCCATATGTGCCTTGCATATCATGAACATATTTTTTATCCAAATTTGACAATCGGTCGTCATGTGGGTCAGATCTCCTCCTCATCTATTTGTGTTGTATCTCCCTTGTTACTCCTTTATCATTGATACATCTATTGTTATTTCTCTTCCATCATCTTTAGTTGTAGATTGCATTGCAAGAATGTTGAGCACGACCCTCCTCCAGCCGATACCTGGAACCATTCAACATACAGTAGATCAAAGTAACTTCAAATAAAATATCAAAACCAATCATTAGAAATCATATAAATGAAGCATTAAATAATTGAAGTATCATGTAAACTTCCCTGCATTTGATTCCTGGCTCATATGCTCATGATGGAGATGATGTGTTCTGCGAGGGATTCCCACAATGTACCAGATATTCATCTTGAAAAATGGAGGCAATAATTTAGGAATTTCTTAAAACCCTAAGTTGCATAACATAAACCTTTCAACTAGAGTAGTTTTGCATGGAGGTGTGACTAGAAAGATGTGGTCATGTACCAATGTTGTTGGAGGATTTTAAAGACCAATAACTTGTTCATATGACATCGTATTTGAGTTCTATTTCTTGCACTGTGAAGAGTGTTGAGAGATGCTTCTAGGGAAATGATATATCATGCCATCCGAACATTTTATCGATGTCACGACTAACGAGTTTGGTTTGGGCGATAAATTTGTGGCAATTGTTTAGTAACTTCTGGGCCTCAAATTTTGATTTTGTAAGTTGCTTTGGGATCATAATGGTGGGAATCACACAATTAACCTATTTTGGGGATGAAAATTTGACTTTGATGGATTCCTAAAAAATTTGCTCGGAGGCTTTTTTTAATGGAATTTCAAATCCCACATTCGTTGATGCTTCAACCAAATTAAATTTCGCCAGTTCCCATAGCATATGTGATATATAGGCTCTTAGTTCATCCACTAAAATTAAGGTAATGCATCAATAGTGAAAATTTATATGCCTTCCAAAATAGCCAATTGACGTCCAGTGCACTTATTACTGTCTAAGAGTTGAAAAGACCAAATTTCTCTCAAAGTGTGTTTTAGAACCAACACAAGACCAATAGATGATGTGATTAATCCATCTAATTCTAGGTAAGGCTTCCACAATGAATATTTAGTCATAACTTCAAGAAACGCAAAGCAAATATGCTAGTACCATGTGCGCGAAGAAAGCCACTAGGGAACACTACAAACTTTATTACGACTGCGATTTGAAGTGAATCATGTGAGATAGGAAATTATTGGCCAATTGTTTAGATGGGCGTGGAGAGTTTAGTCATTTGGAAATCAAGGAGATTAAATGACAAGCGCAGGAAGAAAGGTTTGAGTTGGAGAAGGATGATATAGGCCTTAGAATGAAGGTGGACAACGTTGAACCTAGTCAGTGTTGGCGAGAGGAAGAAGATCTTCGTCAATGTGCTCGACGATGATGAGGGGTGGACGCCCTTCAAATGATGTATCTAGGACATGAGAGGGAAACCTATCAATAGGCAACACATCGGGAATGAAGAGGTGAACCTTGTCGATATGCAGTGCGACGAATCAAAAGAGAGGGACACTATCGAAATGCGATGCAATGGTGTGAGTGAAAGGGAGTCGGTTGGTGAAGGGTGTGCATGCGGTGATGTTAATCGCGTGAACATAACTGATGTATCAACGTTGATCACGCACACCTCACCAATGATAAGAACATGTGTAGTGAGGTTTAGCGGAGCGCATCGACACATAACCAAAGTTCGAAGGAGGAGGCCTATGTATAGGCGAGGAAATAAATGGCATGTTAATGCGAAGGTGGAATAAATATGTGTTCATCGGTACACTATGTATCGATGAAAGGAGAGGGAACTCGCTGAAGTGTGAATGGACAAGGTTGAAGAGATATGAAGAGGAATTGGAAATGATAAGGCGAGGTAGGGTGAGAAGAAATCAGGATCAATTGTTTGCACAATAGAAAGAGGGTGAGGGTCCTAGTAGGAAGAGTTGAAGGGGGGCCTAATTTCTTGTCTTGGAGAGACGTTAAGACAAGAAATTAGGCCCCCCTTCAATTCTTCCTACTAGGACCCTCGCCCTCTTTCTATTGTGCAAACAACTGATCCTGATTTCTTCTCACCAAAATTAAATTCTTCCTACTAGGACCCTCACCCTCTTTCTATTGTGCAAACAACTGATCCTGATTTCTTCTCACCAAAATTGGGAGGTTGTTGTGCACGTACAACAATAAGGTAGTTCAATGACAAATTAGAGACAATTTTTTTGCACCACGTAAAAGAGTTGTTATGATGTGTGACTATAATTTTTCCCTCTTCAATGGGAAGAATAGGGTTTGGGAGAATTTGTTGGTACTAGTTTTGGTTGCATGTCCCCTTTCCCCTCTACTTCTTTCAGGGAGGCTTGGAAATTTGATATATTTTAAAACGATGATATGTGAAAGTAACCCAATTGTTGTTGCGATAAACCCCATCGCAAGGTGGGAGCATACAATGATCAAGGGATTTTAGTCATAGTTTGTGAAACGATAGCTACAATCAGATGCAAACTCTACGTTGAAGGTTTTTCTCATCCCGTTCAAGTGAAATGACACAAAACATGAGGGAGCGGAGAATAGAGAGCCCCGAAAACCAGAGACACATTTCTACAACCAACTGTCGAATGCAACAACGCGTGCAAAAACATAGGGATGCATTAATACCTGAAAAAATCGTAAGAAACAGAGACAAAAAAAAAAGGGACATCGTTCTACCTATTGAGGAACCAATCCAATGCAATAGAGAGTGTGAAAAAGGGAAGAATTAATCCCTGGAAAAATTGCAACAAACACAGAGCAAAAATAACAGGTATGACGTTCTAGTGATCGGTTGACCGACCCAACGCAACAAAGAGAACAAAAAATTCATTGGAACACGCTAATACTTCAAAAAATGTAGCAAACAAAGAATGAAAAAGAACACGTACTTCATTCTACCAACTGATCGACCAACCCAATTCTACAAAGAGCAGATACGGGGGGAAAATTGAGTACGCTGTAAGGAGATAAATCCATATGTTGATATGCAGATCGTGAAAATAAAAAAGTATTACTGGAATTCTCGATAAAATTGATTAATCAGAGGGAGTCCCCGAGGTTGTGAATATGTTCTGAGACGTCAGACGAGCTTTCTTCCCAGATTTACAAACTGCCTTGGTCCAAGTCCAATCCTGACTTTGAAAGGTTGTTTGTTTCTTTGCTCCAAATCCTGTGCACATGAGTGAAGGAGGTATGAGAGAGAAATGAAATAAGCCTTCTGATGTCATCCAATACTAGTTTAAGGGTATATGTGTGTAGAGTCTGTCTTTCATTTATGCAATCAATCACCATAGCAGAATCACCAACGATGTTTAAATGTGAGAGCCCTTTTTCTTTTGCCAACGATAGGAGAAGATTTATTGCCCAGTATTCACTGTAATTGTTTGTAACTTGGCCCACATGAGTAGAGAAAGGGATTTTTGTGTTAGCATCCAGGAAAATGATTCCCCTTGCAACTCCAATGAAGGGGTAAGTTTGGGTTGCTCTGTCAAAGAAGGCCTAGGGAAATGAAGGGTCAATAGTCATGGGGGGGGGGATTTTATGGGTGGGGATTGTGGGAAAGAAAGGAGGTGGAGGAAGTGCATGAGGGGGAGGGGGGAACCTATTCAAACATAGTGTGGTTCCTTGTAATTCAAATACTTTGTGCTACTATAAGAGACATGGATAAGTGGGAGGCATTTATGGGAGAAGATAGCCAAGAGAGGAAATTTCCGTCAATGGAGGATCCATTCCAAGGGTTGGAGATATTAAGGGTTGAATAAATTTCACTTCAGATATCAAGGGTGAAAGGGAAGTGTAGGAACAAATGGGGGATGTCTTTCTAGCTCAACTTGCACAATGGACACCGACAAGGACCAATGAAACTTCTTTTTTGGAGATTGTCCCAGGTAGGGAATTTGTTTTTAAGTAACAACCACATGAGGAGTTTTGATTTGGGGGAGGGGGGCGGGTTAATTTCGAAAAGGCTTTTCCCCGTGAAGAGATTTGATATTCCACATGCTCCAAAATTAGCGCCAGATACCCCCATTTTGGGACATATGTTCCAGTTGGGTTGAAAGACCATATTAGAGTGTTTTTTTTTCCAGAGAGGTTAATCGGGGAATCAGTTAGTGCCGAAATGTATTTTTTCCATGATCTTCACTTAATCTTACTTCCTCTGAGTCAAGCCATTGAGTTCCATTGTGTACAAAATTCCTTCTAGTGATTTGGTGAGAGTAAAACTTGCATTGTTGAGCTCCTAAATGGCTCGTTCAGGGAGGATATGTTTTCCTTTGCACTCAATCCATGGGTCCCTGCCAATGAGAACATATTTTCCATTCTTGATCTTCCATATAATCCAGTTCCTGATCAGGGGGAAAGATTTTATAGACTCTTTCCAATTTATTGATCCAGTTTTGGATTTCTTCTATATCTTTCTTACCTAGTCTACTAATGACTCTGAAGGGAAATATTTATCTTTGACTATTCTGACCCAGATTCCTGATTTTGTGATGATTCCCTAAACATTCTTGGTTGTTAATGCTTAGGAAAAGAGGTGTATGTTCTTTAAGCCCCATCCCCCATATTTCTTTGGAAGGGATATTCATTTTTTTGAAGCCAAGACTAGAGGTCTCTTATCATCAGAACCAGACCATAAGAAATAGAAAGTGAGCTGGCTGATTTTCTCCAAAATTCCCCTTGGAACCAATGTAAGAGAAGTCCAATATATAGGTATATCTTCCAAGACCAATTTTGCTAGAACTAATATATTTTCTCGTGATAGCCAACTATTCTTCCAGGAGTGCAATCGTTTTTCTATTTTTTCACAAAGCCATTACCAGCCTCATTTGCTATAATTGTTTGGTTTTAGAGAGAAACAAAGGTATTTCATCCCCTCTATGTTTTGAGAAATAGGAAAACCCATGGCTCTAGATATACATTTTCCTTCATCATGAGTCCCTAGGTGTGAAAGGAATATTTTTGCAAGTTTACTTCCATGTCCGTGGCTAGAAAAAAAGTATTGAGAATATCCCTTAGAGTGGATAAATATGATATCTTTCCTTCACATAAGATAAGTATGTCATCGAAAAAAAGGATATGTGTTAGGGAGAAGGTGAGATTGATTTGTATGCCTTTGAACCTTGTTGTTGAGACTTCATTGTGAATAATTCCGCTAAGACATTTAGCCACAAGAAGGAAAATGAGAAGGGAGAGGGGGCATCATTGTTGGAGGCCTCTCTCACATCGAAAGAACTTGGTTGTTGAGCCATTAATGAGAAGCGTGAAGGAAGTAGTGGAGATACAACTCATTATCCAAGTGACAACAAAGTGGCAGAACCCAAAATGAATTAATAGTAGTCTGATGTAGAGCTAGTTTACTTTGTCGAAAGCCTTTGAGAGATCCACCTTATAAGTGATGGCTCATTGATTTTTAGTGTAGATAGAATGAATCCCCTTCTGAGATGCCCCAATTTATTGATGGATTTACCTTTCTATTAGAAATACAAATTGTTTTTTAGAGATGTTTTCACTGAGAATATCTTTGATTCTTAGAGCTATGATTTTTGTTATGATCTTGTAGATGTTGTTGCATAGCGAGATAGGCCTAAATTGATCAAAGTTTTAAGGATCATCTACCTTCGAAATGAGGTCTATGAAGGTCATTACCCACTCTTCAGGAGTGCTATATCATCCTTAGAAGGTCATTACCCACTATTTGGAAGTAGCATTTGTAGAAATCGATGAGGAAATTGTTTGGCCCCATAATTTTGTCCTTCTGGAAACTATGAATGACCCTCTCCAATTCTTCCATGGTTACTTATGCTGATAATTTGTGGTTCTCTTCCTGAGAAATGAATCTTGGGAAGAGGCCTGCCACTTTTAGAATGGTGTCAATGTTCACACCTTGGTTTTCTTGGTAGAGGGCTTGGAAATGAGAAGATCCTTCATGTGCGAACTTAGAAAAGGAGATTGTCTTAGATCCATCTCTTCTAAGGATTGACTAGATGGTGTTTTGTTGTTTTATTTTATTTGCATATTAGTGGAAATATTTTGTGTTTTTGTCACCCACTTTAAGCCAAAATGCACTGCTTCTGATTCTCCATTCCTGCTGAGTGTTCTACATGATTTTTCTTCGTTGTGAGTCTAGCTCCTTATATTTAGAAAACTTGTTATATTAATCATAATGACATAATTCAAGTTACAAAACATAGAGATTATTTATAACTTCATAGAAGATAATATGTTATGTCCTCTCGGTTTCATATAAAAAATAATGTTTTATTATGAAAGGTATTAGTTGATGATAGAAATACACAAGTGAAACCATGAAATTACATTATAAAAAGCAAATACTAATGTAGGATCTACTAAACACCAAGAGGGATAAAAAAACTATTGAGATGCATCAGGCTTATCATATTCTTTTGATGGGAGCATAAGTGAGAGATTCAAGGATTGTTAGTTTTTATTATTTGTTGTGAGAAGCTTAGTCACTATATCATTGAAACAATTACCATGAAACTATTCAGTTTATACATTCAAACAATTTAATCAACTTGTTTTGAATTATTTACCTACAATATACATACACGTTGAAATTTATTTTGGTTTTTACTCAAATTTGACATTGAAATATTTTCTTGTTATTAATATTTTATTATTATTATTAAATGCTACATATCAACTCCATGCTAAACATCGAATTACACGTCTCCTTCATGTTGGGATATAGAGCCTCTTGGGAAAAAAATGTTATTTGTCAATTGAACCATGTTGAGCATAGAATTAAACAACTCCTTCATACTAGGCTATAGAAAGTTCCTCTTCATAAAATTATATTTTTATGACTACATGTATCAACTGATACTATGAGAAATGAATCTCATGTTTTGTTACTATAGAAATTACGATTTCAAATCTCATAAAATTGATCTTGTTATACTAATAACATGGGATTGAAGGTACATTCAGGGCAATAAAGAACATTAACATGAATACTTTGAATTTTTCTTAAGTTTGAGTAGAAGTTCATTAACTAGATTAGACTCAAATCGCACAAGCAAGGTCTAAATGTGAATGTGACTTGGGGAAATGTAGGTGGGACTAATAGGGTAGTGGTGGTTAAGTCTAGCAAGAGAGATTGAATTGAATTTGGGTTAGAGTTGGCAAGGAATGAAATGTTGATTCCTCACATGAGCAACAATGCCCTATTTAATTGCATGGACAAATTATTGGGTTCATCATAATGCTAGTTGGGAAATGTAATGCACCCAACCCAAAGTTGGCTCACTCCACTGCTAGAAACAACTCAATAAAATTTGGTGATACCAATCTAAATGCGTAAATAACACATGCAACATGATATTCGAGCTTATACAATGGTCCATGCTAATTAAAAATGTAAATGCAAGTAATTAAACATGCACAACGAAAACTAAACACATTCGATAACATAACTACATATTTTCATGCATTACTCTACTCACAACATGTAGCAATAACCCAAACTATATGAGAGTGAAATGCACAACATCTATATCAAAATTTAACATAAATAAACACAACAAACAAGAACACCTATCTTATGAAATATACAACCCGTTGCAGAGGACGGCCGTTCCTCCCAACCGTAGACTTGTTATTTCAATTCTCAACAACAAGTCACCCCCAGGATGGGGCGATGAATCCATAAGAGACATAGGTCCCTAAGGTTGTCTTAAGTCCTGCTCTCAATAGTCAATTCCCACAACTAATTCCAGTCTACCAGCTCTCTTCCCCACAACCTGCACAACCCAAGGATGGGATCCCCCTTTACTGCCATAGTCCCTCATACCTTCCCACTCCCCTCCCGGGATTCTAGCAAAGGATGAACATGAAATATCTTTGTCAAGACCTTGGGAATTATATAGCTACAACAAGAATTTACACAACATCCAAACACTTGCTTCTCTTGAAAATTTTCAAACAAAATATTGCTCACATGCATCCAACCTCTCTTCCCATGAAATTACAGCTCCAAACAATTATTGTACATGCCCATTATTGTTTCCTTCAAGCTTCAGCACTCAGAACTCTCTTAATGTCCAAAAATATCCCTCTAAAAATTGTTCTACATCCAAAATGTGAATGACTAATTATGCCCCCTCTACCCATACAAATTTCATCTATTTTCCCAAGACAATTGACTACTCACAACTATGACCAATGTTGATTGTACTTCAGCCCCATTCTTCCAAATAAATATAGTATGTGAATTTTGCACCCACCCTCTTACATGAGTTTAATTATTGGGCTCGCATGCAGTCAACCAGAAAATAGAAGGTTCATAGTAAGGATAATTTAGAAAGAAAAGGGTTTGGGTTTAATAGACATGGGTAAACTCTCCCTCTTGGACCCCTTCCCTCTCTTGTGGAAACTAAGCCCCCAAATATCTGTATCTGTCCATATACAGCTGGCGATACATTTTATTTATTATATTCAATATACCTCATTTACATATTACATTTCTTGGCCCTTGGCCATACATCACATTTACAATATACATTGCTAGTTTGTGGTTTGAAAACAGGGATGTTACGTTAGCCTCCCCCTACAAAATACATCGTTCTTGGTGCACATCACCATATAATTTACACATTGACATTTTTAAAATATTAGATCAAAATACTTGATAATTCTACAACTTTAATGACTTGTGTAGCAGTTCCAACCAACAACTCTCTTTTCCCCTCGACCTACACATTGGTTGGACATGAAGTCACAGAGTTGTGGCTCGAGGAACTCCAGCTGCCAAAATGGAGTATTCATTCACTTATGTACAAATGTACATTCAATTTTCTTCAAAAGTTGAAAAAAACTCTGGGTATGCTTCCTATATGGCTTCCTCGTGCTCCCATGTAGCGACTTTAGGAGCGTGGCAGGTCCATTGAACCTTTACGAATCTGATGGATTTTTTCTCGAGCACTTTGAACTTCTAATCGAGGATGTGCATTGGTTCCACCCGGATATCCCCTTCGTGTTCCACCTGGATCACAATCCAATCAATCACATGATTAGGATCAGATATATATTTTTTTCATAAATACACATGGAACATGTTATGAATTATCATGGATGCAAGTAATGCTAGAATGTATACAACTGGCCCTATCATTTCTAAGATCTCAAAAGGCCCACAATATCTTGCTGCCAACTTTGGGCAACCTCCCAATTTCAGCGAGCTCCTCCTGAATTCAAATTTTAAAAACACATGCTCTCCCACTTTGATTTATTTATGTGTTCTTCTTTTATCGGCATAACTCTTCTGCCCATCTTGTGAAATTTTCAAATTAAGCCTGATCTTTACCATCTATTCTTCCATTTCCCTTAAAAATTATGTCCCAATCACAACTCTGTCCACTGGGTTATCAAAACTTATCGGTGTATTGAATTTTCTACGATATAATTCTTCAAACAAGCTCATGTTCGATGATTCATGATACCTATTATTGAAAACAAACTCAACTAAATGGATATAGTCGTCCTACCTATAAGGCTTGTCCATTACATACATTCTCAACATGTCTTTAGTTATTCGATTAATCATTTATGTCTGCTCATCTGACTCTGGGTGATCTGTTGTACTGAAATTCAGATTTTTCCCAAATACTTTAAACAATCCCTTCCAAAAATTTGATGTGAACTTGGGATATCTGTCAAAAACAATTTCCTTATGCACACCATGTAGCCTAGCAATTTCTTTCATATATTTTTTTGCAATATTGGTTGCCTTATGATTTACTTTCACCCGAATGAAATATGTATCCTTTGTAAGCTTGTCCACCACTACCATGATGAAATCATGTTGCCTTGTTGTAACACACCCACTAGCATCAATCAAAATTTTTGGTTGATTTCTCAATAATGAGGCTCCCCGGAGCTTGTAGCAACAAAATGCCAACCCCCGAATCACAGGTCTTCTATTTACCTACCCGATTCTCTGTACATAACCGTGGTCTTACGTCCCACCTGACGCAGACGTGCCAACCACGGGTACGTCCGCTCACAGGGTCTTCTTCTTCTCGCCCGAAGAACTCCGAGGTTCTTCTATTTCCTTATCGTGACATCTGTTCCCACAGTTATCTACGTGCGATCGCCTTTGCTTGATTTATCGGGGAATCGGAACTCGTGGCTTCGCGAGTTCAAAGGTTGAACACTGGGTTCTCAGATCCCCAAGATCCGATGATCAGTCAACTCGCTGACCTTTCCCCGAGGGATTTCGCTACTCGCAACCTCGTGACTTTGAATGCCCAATACTTGGGCTCTCACCCTGCGAGCTCCCGAGTTCGCGAGATCTCCTCGATCTCTGCCACCTGTCCTCCCCAGATGGACGGCTCACAGCCTCTCACTACTTCGCTGCTTCACAACCTCGTGTCTCACGACCTTTAACGCCAAATACTTGGACGTTCACTCTGCGAACCTCCGAGCTCACGAGATCTTCGGGTCTCCGCCACCTGTCCTCCTCGGATGGACGGCTATGATCCTCTCGTGGCCTCACCACTCGCAACTTGAAGCGTCCAACTTTTGGACTTCTACCCAGCGAGCCTCCGAGCTCACGAGATCTTCGGATCTCTGCCACCTATCCTCCTCGGATGGACGGCTATGATCCTCTCGTGGCCTCGCCACTCGCAACTTGAAGCGTCCAACTTTTGGATTTCTACCCAGCGAACCTCCGAGCTCACGAGATCTTCACCCTCGTCTATCTCCCTATAGATCTAACGACTGTCGGGTTTCCTAGCTAAGATCCGACGGTTCAGATCTGTCCCGATGCCGTGCACTTTCCTACTGCCCTTTGGACGTGGAAAAACCAACGGTCCATATGTTCTCATGGGGCCTGGGGATCTACGACTCAGATTTCCTCGCTATTCATGAAGATAAGGGGAAAAGGATTAAGGCAATTTACACCCTCATTCATTTCTTCGATTTAATGGTCGTGAATGACCGCAGCTTTCTCGACAGGATCTCATCCATTGATCAATACTTATCCTTACGCGGCTACTTCGGGATTTCAAGAGGATCATTCCTCTTCGCATAGGGTTGCTAAGACTTGCACATTCACGCCCTTTTTCCAGGTTCTTGGTAAACCTTTCTGAGAAGGGAAATCTCCGTGAAGAGGTCTATTTCGGGCCATTCCTGGATACAGATAACGGAAACAAATTCCCGAGAATGGACTGAATACCTGACTTAGTTCAACCTGGGCGTGGTTAGATTCATTTTTATTGACGTGAGTCGTGCATGGCTTCCTCTATTACAAGCATAGGTCCATTAGTTATTATCAAAACATTCACAAACATTCTTGCACTAAAATCGTTCACACTCTCACAGTGCTGTGAGTATATATGTATATCAGTATATGAATTTCAAGGTGCAATACATAAAAATACTTATCAGAAATAACACCCGAAGTGGGCACGACTACTGAGAGGGGTGCTCGTTTCCACCCAACCGTAGGCTCAGTGACTCCTAAAGGATTTACCACTAGCCACCCCCGAGCTGAGACCACGATGCTCTAAGACTGCGTCTCTCTGTCTACCAGTGACCAGGAGTGAAGGTTGCAATCCTTCCTCTCTTCTATCACTCACTCTGCGTAAAAACCGCCAGAGTTCCCCTCGCGTCTCCCCCCTTTCAATCGTCTCTTCCATACGCCTTATCCTCTCGTGAGGTTGCGTGTGGCACGATTACCCTCGTGCCGATCAGGCCTGACGGCTCTACAGATGGGTGGTCTACCATCCCATCCCTCATCAAGCCATCCGCCTACCAGCCTGCAAGGTATTGACTTTCAGGGCCAACAAGCCGCTTTTGGTTCTCCGGGCCAGTGGAGTCCAAATACGGTATTTAATTCTTGGTGGAAGTTAATGCCACCTTTTTCAGGTGCCTTCCATGCCATCGTGGTCTCTTTTCTGCACATCCCCTCTCAGCAGTCCTGCAATAAATTCAAAATATTGTTCACATTCCTTGACCTCTTCCTGCAGGTCCATTTACATCACATATTCATACTTATGAGTTTGTCATATTCCTTGGCCAGTCCAGTTATATTTACAATCTGGGGGAAACAGGGTGTTACAATTCCCTCCCCCTTAAAAGGAACATCGTCCTCGATGTTCTTAGCTACCAACGTGAATTACATGTACCAAAGTAAACAAAATTGGATATGCCTGTCTCATGGCATCCTCCATTTCCCATGTAGCCTCATCTGGGCCAAAATGTTTCCACTGCACCTTGACCTATGCAATGGTNAGGAACCAATCCAATGCAATAGAGAGTGTGAAAAAGGGAAGAATTAATCCCTGGAAAAATTGCAACAAACACAGAGCAAAAATAACAGGTATGACGTTCTAGTGATCGGTTGACCGACCCAACGCAACAAAGAGAACAAAAAAATCATTGGAACACGCTCATACTTCAAAAAATGTAGCAAACACAGAATGAAAAAGAACACGTACTTCATTCTACCAACTGATCGACCAACCCAATTCTACAAAGAGCAGATACGGGGGAAAAATTGAGTACGCTGTAAGGAGATAAATCCATATGTTGATATGCAGATCGTGAAAATAAAAAAGTATTACTGGAATTCTCGATAAAATTGATTAATCAGAGGGAGTCCCCGAGGTTGTGAATATGTTCTGAGACGTCGGACGAGCTTTCTTCCCGGATTTACAAACTGCCTTGGTCCAAGTCCAATCTTGACTTTGAAAGGTTGTCTGTTTCTTTGCTCCAAATCCTATTCTCATGAGTGAAGGAGGTATGAGAGAGAAATGAAATAAGCGTTCTGATGTCATCCAATACTAGTTGAAGGGTGTATGTGTGCAGAGTCTGTCTTTCATTTATGCAATCAATCACCATAGTAGAATCACTAACGATGTTTAAATGTGAGAGTCCTTTTTCTTTTTCCAACGATAGGAGAAGATTTATTGCCCAGTATTCACTGTAATTGTTTGTAACTTGGCCCACATGAGTAGAGAAAGGGATTTTTGTGTTAGCATCCAGGAAAATGATCCCCCCTGCAGCTCCAAT
>SNQJ01S0012051.1:5558-18245 GCA_010110895.2 Picea sitchensis | reverse complement strand
GGGGACGGGGGTTAGGGGTATTTGATGGGTGGGGATTGTGGAAAAGAAAGGAAGTGGAGGAAGTGCATGAGGGGGAGGGGGGAACCTGTTCAAACATAGCATGGTTCCTTGTAATTCAAATACCTTGTGCTACTATAAGAGGCATGGATAAGTGGGAGGCATTTATGGGAGCATATAGCCAAGAGAGGAAAGTTCCGTTAATGGAGGATCCATTCCAAGGGTCGGAGATATTAAGGGTTGAATAAATTTCACTTCAGATATCAAGGGTGAAAGGGAAGTGTAGGAACAAATGGGGGATGTCTTTCTAACTCAACTTGCACAATGGACACTGACAAGGACCAATGAAACTTCTTTTTTGGAGATTGTCCCAGGTAGGGGCTTTGTTTTAAAGTAACAACCACAATAGGAGTTTTGATTTGGGGGAGGAGGGGTTTAATTTCTAAAGGGCTTTCCCCCATGAAGAGATTTGATATTCAACATGCTCCAAAATTAGCGCCAGGTACCCCCATTTTGGGACATATGTTCCAGTTGGGTTGAAAGACCATATTAGAGTGTTTTTTTATCAAAGAGGTTAATCGGGGAATCGGTTAGTGCCGAAATGTGTTTTTTCCATGATCTTCACTTAATCGTACTTCCTCCGAGTCAAGCCATTGAGTTCCATTGTTTACAAAATTCCTTCTAGTGATTTGGTGAGAGTAAAACCTGCATTGTTGAGCTCCTAAATGACTCGTTCAAGGAGGATATGTTTTCCTTTGCACTCAATCCATGGGTCCCTGCCAATGAGAACATATTTTCCATTCTCGATCTTCCATATAATCCAATCCCTGATCAGGGGGAAAGATTTTATAGACTTTTTCCAATTTATTGATCCATTTTTTGGATTTCTTCTATATCTTTCTTACCTAGTCTACTAATGACTCTAAAGGGAAATATTTATCTTTGACTATTCTGACCCAAATTCCTGATTTTGTGATGATTCCCTAAACATTCTTGGTGTTTAATGCTTAGGAAAAGAGGTGTATGTTTTTTAAGCCCCATCCCCCATATTTCTTTGGAAGGGATATCCATTTTTTTGAAGCCAAGACTAGAGGTCTCTTATCATCAGAATCAGACCATAAGAAACGGAAAGTGAGCTGGCTGATTTTCTCCAAAATTCCCCTTGGAACCAATGTAAGAGAAGTCTAGTATATAGGTATAGCTTCCAAGACCGATTTTACTAGAACTAATATATTTTCTCGTGATAGCCATCTATTCTTCCAGGAGTGCAATCTTTTTTCTATTTTTCCACAAAGCCATTGCCAGCCTCGTTTGCTATAATTGTTTGGTTTTAGAGAGAAACAAAGGTATTTCATCCCCTCTATGTTTCGAGAAACAGGAAAACCAATGGCTCTAGAGATACATTTTCCTTCATCATGAGTCCCCAGGTGTGAAGGGAATATTTTTGCAAGTTTACTTCCATGTCCGTGGCTAGACAAAAAGTATTGAGAATATCCCTTAGAGTGGATAAATATGAGATATTTCCTTCACATAAGATAAGTATGTCATCGACAAAAAGGATATGTGTTAGGGAGAAGGTGAGATTGATTTTTATACCTTTGAACCTTGTTGTTGAGACTTCATTGTGAATAATTCCACTGAGACATTTAGCCACGAGAAGGAAAATGAGAAAGGAGAGGGAGCATCCTTGTCGGAGGCCTCTCTCAGCTCGAAAGAACTTGGTTGTTGAGCCATTAATGAGAAGCATGAAGGAAATAGTGGAGATACAACTCATTATCCAAGTGACAACAAAGTGGCAGAACCCAAAATGAATTAATAGTAGTCTGATGTAGAGCTAGCTTACTTTGTCGAAAGCCTTTGAGAGATCCACCTTATAAGTGATGGCTCATTGATTTTTAGTGTAGATAGAATGAATCCCCTTCTGAGCTGCCCCAATTGCTTGATGGATTTGCCTTTCCATTAGAAATCCAAATTGTTCTTTAGAGATGTTTTCACTGAGAATATCTTTGATTCTTAGAGCTATGATTTTTGCTATGATCTTGTAGATGTTGTTGCATAGCGAGATAGGTCTGAATTGATCAAAGTTTTAAGGATCATCCACCTTCGGAATGAGGTCTATGAAGGTCATTAACCACTCTTCAAGAGTGCTATATCATCCTTAGAAGGTCATTACCCACTATTTGGAAGTAGCATTTGTAGAAATCGATGGGGAAATTGTTTGGTCCCATAATTTTGTCCTTCTAGAAACTATGAATGCCCCTCTCCAATTCTTCCATGGTTACTTATGTTGATAATTTGTGGTTGTCTTCCTGAGAAATGAATCTTGGGAAGAGGCCTGCCACTTTTAGAATGGTGTCAATGTTCACACCTTGGTTTTCTTGGTAGAGGGCTTGGAAATGAGAAGATCCTTCATGTGCGAACTCAGAAAAGGAGATTGTCTTATATCCATCTCTTCTAAGGATTGACTAGATGGTGTTTTGTTGTTTTATTTTATTTGCATATTAGTGGAAATATTTTGTGTTTTTGTCACCCGCTTTAAGCCAAAATGCCCTGCTTCCTATTCTCCATTCATGTTGAATGTTCTGCATGATTTTTCTTCATTGTGAGTCTAGCTCCTTATATTTAGAAAACTTGTTATATTAATCATAATCAAATAATTTAAGTTACAAAACATAGAGATTATTTATAACTTCATAGAAGATCATATGTTATGTCCTCTCGGTTTCATATAAAAAATAATGTTTTATTATGAAAGGTATTAGTTGATGATAGAAATACACAAGTGAAACCATGAAATTACATTATAAAAAGTAAATACTAATGTAGGATCTACTAAACACCAAGAGGGATAAAAAAACTATTGAGATGCATCAGGATTATCATATTCCTTTAATGGGAGCATAAGTGAGAGATTCAAGGATTGTTAGTTTTTATTATTTGTTGTGAGAAGCTTAGTCACTATACCACTGAAACAATTACCATGAAACTATTTAGTTTATACATTCAAACAATTTAATCAATTTGTTTTGAATTATTTACCTACAGTATACATACACATTGAAATTTATTTTGGTTTTTACTCAAATTTGACATTGAAATATTTTCTTGTTATTAATATTTTATTATTATTATTAAATGCTACATATCAACTCCATGCTAAGCATCGAAATACACGTCTCCTTCATGTTGGGATATAGAGCCTCTTGGAAAAAAATGATATTTGTCAATTGATCCATGTTGAGCATAGAATTAAACAACTCCTTCATACTAGGCTATAGAAAGTTCCTCTTCATAAAATTATATTTTTATGACTACATGTATCAACTAATACTATGAGAAATGAATCTCATGTTTTGTTACTATAGAAATTACGATTTCAAATCTCATAAAATTGATCTCGTTGTACTAATAACATGGGATTGAAGGTACATTCAGGGCAACAAAGAACATTAACATGAATACTTTGAATTTTTCTTAAGTTTGAGTAGAAGTTCATTAACTAGATTAGACTCAAATGGCACAAGCAAGGTCTAAATGTGAATGTGACTTGGGGAAATGGAGGTGGGACTAATAGGGTAGTGGTGGTTAAGTCTAGCAAGAAAGATTGAATTGAATTTGGGTTAGAGTTGGCAAGGAATGAAATGTTGATTCCTCACATGAGCAACAATGCCCTATTTAATTGCATGGACAAATTATTGGGTTCATCATAACGCTAGTTGGGAAATTTAATGCACCCAACCCAAAGTTGGGTCACTCCACTACTAGAAACAACTCAATAAAATTTGGTGATACCAATCTAAATGCGTAAATAACACATGAAACATGATATTTGAGCTTATACAATGGTCCATGCTAATTAAAAATGTAAATGCAAGTAATTAAACATGCACAATGACAACTAAACACATTCGATAACATAACTACACATTTTCATGCATTACTCTACTCACAACATGCAACAATAACCCAAACTATATGAGAGTGAAATGCACAACATCTATATCAACATTTAACATAAATAAACACAACAATCAAGAACACTTATCTTATGAAATATACAACCTGTTGCAGAGGACTGACGTTCCTCCCAACCGTAGACTTGTTATTTCAGTTCTCAACAAAAAGTCACCCCCAAGATGGGGCGATGAATTCATAAGAGACAGAGGTCCCTAAGGTTGTCTTAAGTCCTCCTCTCAATAGTCAATCCCCACAACTAATTCTATTCTACCAACTCTCTTCCCCACAACCTGCACAACCCAAGGATGGGATCCCCCTTTACTGCCATAGTGCCTCATACCTTCCCACTCCCCTCTTGGGCTTCTAGCAAAGGCTGAACATGAAATCTCTTTGTCGGGACCTCGGGAATTATATAGCTACAACAAGAATTCACACAACAGACAAACACTTGCTTCTCTTGACAATTTTCAAACAAAATATTGCTCACAAACATCCAACCTCTCTTCCCATGAAATTACATCTCCAAACAATTATCATACATGCCCATTATTGTTTCCTTCAAGCTTCAGCACTCAGAACTCTCTTGATGTCCAAAAATATCCCTATAAAAATTGTTCTACATCCAAAATGTGAATGACTAATTCTGCCCCCTCTACCCATACAAATTTCATCTATTTTCCCAAGACAATTGACTACTTGCAACTCTACCCAATGTTGATTGTACTTCAGCCCCATTCTTCCAAATAAATATAGGATGTGAATTTTGCACCCACCCTCTTACATGAGTTTAATTATTGGGCTCGCATGCAGTCAACCAGAAAATAGAAGGTTCATAGTAAGGATAATTTATAAAGAAAAGGGTTTGGGTTTAATAGACATGGGTAAACTCTCCCTCCTGGACCCCTTCTCTCTCTTGTGGAAACTAAGCCCCCAAATATTCGTATGTGTCCATATACAGTTGGCGATACATTTTATTTATTATATTCAATATACCTCATTTACATATTACATTTCTTGGCCCTTGGCCATACATCACATTTACAATATACATTGTTAGTTTAAGGTTTGAAAACATGGATGTTACATTAGCCTCCTCCTACAAACTACATTGTCCTTGGTGCACATTACCATATAATTTACACATTGACATTTTTAAAATATTAGATCAAAATACTTGATAATTCTGCAACTTTAATGACTTGTGCAGCAGTTCCAACCAACAACTCTCTTTTCCCCTCGACCTACACATTGGTTGGACATGAATTCGCAGAGTTGTGGCTCGAGGAACTCCAGCTGCCAAAATGGAGTATTCATTCACTTATGTACAAATGTACATTCAATTTTCTTCAAAAGTTCAAAAAAAACTCTGGGTATGCTTCCTGTATGTCTTCCTTGTGATCCCACGTAGCGACTTTAGGAGTGTGGTGGGTCCATTGAACCTTTACGAACCCGATGGATTTGTTCTGGAGCACTTTGAACTTCCAATGGAAGATGTGCATTGGTTCCACCCGGATATCCTCTTCCTGTTCCACCTGGATCACAATCCAATCAATCACATGATTAGGATCAGATATATTTTTTTTTCATAAATACACATGGAACATGTTATGAATTATCATGGATGCAAGTAATGCTAGAATGTATACAACTGGCCCTATCGTTTCTAAGATCTCAAAAGGCCCACAATATCTTGCTGCCAACTTTGGGCAACTTCCCAATTTCAGCGAGCTCCTCTTGAATTCAACTTTTAAAAACACATGCTCTCCCACTTTGATTTCTTTATGTGTTCTTCTTTCATTGGCATAACTCTTCTTCCCATCTTGTGCAATTTTCAAATTAAGCCTAATCTTTACCATCTATTCTTCCATTTCCCTTAAAAATTCTGGCCCAATCACAACTCTGTCGACTGGGTTATCGAAACTTATCGGTGTATTGCATTTTCTACGATATAATTCTTTAAACAAGCTCATCTTCGATGATTCATGATACCTATTATTGAAAACAAACTCAACTAAATGGATATAGTCCTCCTACCTATAAGGCTTATCCATTACATACATTCTCAACATGTCTTTAGTTATTCGATTAATCATTTATGTCTGCTCATTCGACTCTGGGTGATATGTTGTACTGAAATTCAGATTCTTCCCAAATACTTTAAATAATCCCTTCCATAAATTTGATGTGAACTTGGGATATATGTCGGAAACAATTGCCTTAGGCACACCATGTAGCCTAGCAATTTCTTTCATATATTTTTTTGCAATATTGGTTTCCTTATGATTTACTTTCACCCAAATGAAATATGTATCCTTTGTAAGCTTGTCCACCACTACCATGATGAAATCATGTTGCCTTGTTGTCCTGGGAAATTTGGTAATGAAATCGATAATAAAAACTTATCGTTTCCATTCAGGAATAGGAAATGGCTGCAACAATCTCACTAGATGTTTGTGCTCAGCCTTTAATTTATGACATTCCATGCATCTAGCCAAAAAATCAGTGACATCTCTCTTCATACCAAGCCACAAATATTGGCCTCTTACAGCTGTAATATTTTTTTGGTATCCTGGATCTCTAGCATATGGCACATTGTGCATCTCCTATAAAACCAAGTTTCTCAATTCCTAATAATTGGGAACATAAACTATGTTTTAGAATGGGAGGATTCCATCCTCTTCTAGTTGGTAATCCTTGTATTTTTTATGTACATTATTCTATTGTAGGCTTTATTTAACTTGCACATAAGGTTGATATGTTGTTACAACCTCTAGAATTCTATCATTTAAATCCATCCTATACATACTAATGGTTATAGCGTGCATTTTATGCACCCTTCTACTGAGTGCATCAACCACCTTGTTATTTTTTCCCTTTATGTGCTTGGTGTCAAAGTCATAATCACTAAGAAATTCCAATGATCTAGTTTGCCTGGAATTTAGTGTTGGTTGTTCAAACAAGTATTTTATACCACTATGGTCTCTCTTCAATTCAAATTGTCTTCCCATGAGGTAATGCATCCACATCCTTAAAGAATGTACTATGACTACCAACTCTAAGTCATGTGTGGCATAATTTATTTCATGCTCCTTCGTATTTATGGATTCATAACAAATTACATGTCCATTTTGCGTAAGGACTTCACTAAGCCCGTCCTTGCATGCATATGTGCACACAAAAAAATCCTCATTTGGATCTGCAATTTTTAAAATAGGTGCACTAGTAAGTAAATCCTTTAAGCGTTGGAAATTTTCTTCGCACTTGGAATTCCATTCAAATTTTACTCTCTTTTTCTCGCAAAGATGTTATTGGGTGTGTAATCTTGGAGAATCCCACAATGAATCTCATGTAGTAACCAACTAGACCCATAAATGATATAACCTATGAAATTTTTATGGTGTTTCCCAACTTTTGATTGCTTCAAATTTTTATGGATCTGCTACTATGTCATCTTCTAAAACAACGTGACCCAGATAATGGATTTGCTTTCGATAAAAAATGCACTTACTCAACTAGGCATACAATTGGTGCTCTCTCAACACTTTCAGTACCATCCTCAAATCTTGCTCATGGTCTTCCTTTATCTTGGAATAGATAAGAAAATCCTCCAAGAATACAATGAAAAACTTGTCCAAGAAATCTTTGAACACCCCATTCATCAGACACATAAATGTAGCGGGCACATTGGTCAACCCAAAAGGCACCACTACAAATTCATAGTGTCGATACCTTGTTCGAAAGGTTTTTTTGCTAGTATCTTCTTCTATGATTCGCACTTGATGATAATTAGATCTCAAGTCAATATTGGAAAATATCTTGGTCCCTTCAACTGATCGAAAAGATCATCAATCCTTGGCAAAGGATATTTGTTTTTTATTGTAACCTTGTTCAATTGTTTGAAGTCGATACATAACCTCGACGTTCCATTTTTTTCCTGACAAAAAGAAGTGGGGAACCCCAAAGAGAAACACTTGGTCCTATGTTCCCCTTCTTCAACAACTCTTCTAGCTGCATTTGCAATACTTTTAGCTTCGGTGTGCTCATTTTGTAGGGAGTTTTGGATATTGGGGAAACTCCAGACATTAAATCAATAGAAAAATCAATATCCCTCTTTGGTAGAAACCCTGGGAGAAGATATCCAAGAGAGGAAAGTTTCTTCAATGGAGGATCCATTCCAAGGGTCAGAGATATTAAGGGTTGAATAAATGTCACTTCAGATATCAAGGGTGAAAGGGAAGTGTAGGAACAAATGGGGGATGTCTTTCTAGCTCAACTTGCACAATGAACACTGACCAGGACCAATGAAACTTTGTTTTTGGAGATTGTCCCANTGAGACATATGTTCCAATTGGGTTGAAAGACCATATTAACATGTTTTTTTTTTATCAAAGAGGTTAATCGGGGAATCGGTTAGTGTTGAAATGTATTATTTCCATGATATTCACTTAATATTACTTCCTCTAAGTCAAGCCACTGAGTTCCATTGTGTACAAAATTCCTTCTAGTGATTTGGTTAGAGTAAAACCTGCATTGTTGAGCTCCTAAATGGCTTGTTCAGGGAGGATATGTTTTCCTTTGCACTCAATCCATGGGTCCCTACCAATGAGAACATATTTCCCATTCTCGATCTTCCATATAATCCAATTCTTGATTAGGGGGGAAGATTTTATAGAGTATTTCCAATTTATTGATCCATTTTTGGATGTCTTCTATATCTTTCTTACCTAGTCTACTGATGACTCTGAAGGGAAATATTTCTCTTTAACTATTTTGACCCAAAGTCCCGATTTTGTGATGATTCCCTAAACATTCTTGGTTTTTAATGCTTGGGAAAAGAGGTGTATGTTTTTTAAGCCCCATCCCCTATATTTCTTTGGAAGGGATATCCATTTTTTTTAAGCCAAGACTAGAGATCTCTTATCATCAGAACTAGACCATAAGAAACAGAAAGTGAGCTGGCTGATTTTCTCCAAAATTCCCTTCGGAACCAATGCAAGAGAATACCATTATATAGGTATAGCTTCTAAGACCGATTTTATTAGAACTAATCTATCTACTTGGGATAGCCATCTATTCTTACAGGAGTGCAATCTTTTTTCTATTTTTGCACAGAGTCATTGCTAGTCTCGTTTGCTATACTTGTTTTTTCTTAGAGAGAAACAAAGGTATTTCATCCCCTCTATGTTTCGAGAAACAGGGAAACCCATGGCTCTAGATATACATTTTCCTTCATCATGAGTCCCCAGGTGTGAAGGGAATATTTTTGCAAGTTTACTTCCATGTCTGTGGCTAGACAGAAAGTATTGAGAATATCCCTTAGAGTGGATAAATATGAGATCTTTCCTTCACAGAAGATAAGTATGTCATCGACAAAAAAGATATGTGTTAGGGAGAAGGTGAGATTGATTTTTATACCTTTGGACCTTGATGTTGAGACTTCATTGTGAATAATTCTGCTGAGACATTTAGCCACAAGCAGGAAAATGAGAGGGGAGAGGGGGCATCCTTGTCGGAGGCCTCTCTCATCTTGAAAAAACTTGGTTGTTGAGCCATTAATGAGAAGCATGAAGGAAGTATTTGAGATACAAATCATTATCCAAGTGACAACAAAGTGGCTGAACCACAAATGAATTAATAGTAGTCTAATGTAGAGCTAGCTTACTTTGTCGAAAGCCTTTGAGAGATCCACCTTATAAGTGATGGATCATTGATTTTTAGTGTAGATAGAATGAATCTCCTTCTGAGCTTCCCCAATTGCTTGATGGATTTGCCTTCCTATTAGAAATCCAATTTTTTCTTTAGAGATGTTGTCACTGAGAATATCTTTGATTCTTAGAGCTATGATTTTTTCTATGATCTTGTAGATGTTATTGCATAGCGAGATAGGCCTGAATTGATCAAAGTTTTGAGGATCATCTACCTTCGGAATGAGGTCTATGAAGGTCATTACCCACTCTTCAAGAGTGCTCTATCATCCTTAGAAGGTCATTACCCACTATTTGGAGGTAGCATTTCTAGAAATCTATGGGGATATTGTCTAGTCCCATAATTTTGTCCTTATGGAAACTATGAATGACCCTCTCCAGTTCTTCCATGGTTACTTCTGTTGATAATTTGTGGTTGTCTTCCTGAGAAATGAATCTTGGGAAGAGGCCTGCCACTTTAGAATGGTGTCAATGTTCACACCTTGGTTTTCTTGGTAGAGGGCTTGGAAATGAGAAGATCCTTCATGTGCAAGCTCAGAAAAGGAGATTGCCTTAGATCCATCACTTATGAGGATTGACTAGATGGTGTTTTGTTGTTTTATTTTATTTGCATATTAGTGGAAATATTTTGTTTTTTCATCACCTTCTTTAAGCCAAAATTCCATGCTTTTGACTCTCCATTCATGTTGAATGTTCTGCAGGATTTTTCTTCGTTATGAGTCTAGCTCCTTATATTTAGAAAACTTGTTATATTAATCATAATCAAATCATTTAAGTCACAAAACATAGATATTATTTATAACTTCATAGAAGATCATATGTTATGTCATCTCGGTTTCATATAAAAAATATATGTTTTATTATGAAAGGTATTAGTTGATGATAGAAATACACAAGTGAAACCATGAAATTACATTATAAAAAGTAAATGCTAATGTAGGATCTACTAAACACCAAGAGGGATAAAAAAAACTATTGAGATGCATCTTGCTTATCATATTGTTTTAATGGGAGCATAAGTGAGAGATTCAAGGATTGTTAGATTTTATAATTTGTTGTGAGAAGCTTAGTCACTATACCACTCAAACAATTACCATGAAACTATTTAGTTATACATTCAAAAAATTTAATCCATTTGTTTTGAATTATTTACCTAAAATATACATACACGTTGAAATTTATTTTGGTTTTTACTCAAATTTGACATTGGAATATTTTCTTGTTATTGATATTTTATTATTATTATTAAATATTACATATCAACTCCATGCTAAGCATCGAATTACAGGTCTCCTTCATGTTGGGATATAGAGCCTCTTGGAAAAAAAATGATATGTGTCAATTGATCCATGTTGAGCATAGAATTAAACAACTCCTTCATATTAGGCTATAGAAAGTTCCTCTTCATAAAATTATATTTTTATGACTACATGTATCAACTGATACTATGAGAAATGAATCTCATGTTTTGTTACTATAGAAATTACGATTTCAAATCTCATAAAATTGATCTCCTTGTACTAATAACATGGGATTGAAGGTACATTCAGAGCAACAAAGAACATTAACATGAATACTTTGAATTTTTCTTAAGTTTGAGTAAAAGTTCATTACCTAGATTAGACACAAATTGCACAAGCAAGGTCTAAATGTGAATGTAACTTGGGGAAATGGAGGTGGGACTAATAGGGTAGTGTTGGTTAAGTCTAGCAAGAAATATTGAATTGAATTTGGGTTAGAGTTGGCAAGGAATGAAATGTTGATTCCTCACATGAGCAACAATGCCTTATTTAATTGCATGGACAAATTCTTGGGTTCATCATAATGCTAGTTGGGAAATGTAATGCACCCAGCCCAAAGTTGGGTCACTCCACTGCTAGAAACAACTCAATAAAATTTGGTGATACCAATCTAAATGCGTAAATAACACGTGCAACATAATATTCGAGCTTATACAATGGTCCATGCTAATTACAAATGTAAATGCAAGTAATTAAACATGCACAATGACAACTAAACACATTCGATAACATAACTAGATATTTGCATGCATTACTCTACTCACAACATGCAGCAATAACCGAAACTATATGAGAGTGAAATGCACAACATCTATAACAACATTTAACATAAATAAATGCAACAAACAAGAACACTTATCTTATGAAATATACAACCCATTGCAAAGGATGTACGTTCCTCCCAACCATAGACTTGTTATTCCAGTTCTCAACAACAAGTCACCCCCACGATGGGGCAATGAATCCATAAGAGACATAGGTCCCTAAGGTTGGCTAATGTCCTCCTCTCAATAGTCAATCCCCACAACTAATTCCAGTTTACCATCTCTCTTCCCCACAACCTACACAACCCGGGGATGGGATCCCCTTTACTACCATAGTCCCTCATATCTTCCCACTCCCCTCACGGGCTTCTAGCAAAGGTTGGACAGGAAATCTCTTTGTCGGGACCTCGGGAATTCTATAGTTACAACAATAATTCACACAATAGCCAAACACTTGCTTCTCTTGACAATTTTCGAACAAAATGTCTCTCACAGGCATCCAACCTCTCTTCCCATGAAATTACAGCTCCAAGCAGTTATCGTACATGTCCATTATTGTTTCCTTCAAGCTTCAACACTCAGAACTCTCTTGATGTCCAAATATATCACTGTAAAAATTGTTCTACATCGAAAATGTGAATGACTAATTCTTTCCCCTCTACCCATACAAATTTCATCTATTTTCCCAAGACAGTTGACTACTCACCACTCTGCCCAAGGTTGATTGTACTTCAGCCCCATTCTCCCAAATAAATATAGGATGTGAGTTTTGCACTCACCCTCTTACATGAGTTTAATTATTGGGCTCGCATACACTCAACCAAAAAATAGAAGGTTCATAGTAAGGATAATTTAGAAAGAAAAGGGTTTGGTTTTAATAGACATGGGTAAATTCTCCCTCTTGGACCCCTTCCCTCTCTTGTGGAAACTAAGCCTCCAAATATCCGTATGTGTCCATCTACA
>SNQJ01S0012050.1:215658-244778 GCA_010110895.2 Picea sitchensis | reverse complement strand
ATCAATTGATCAGCCCAAAAACATTGGTGATATTGGTCTTTTGTGTTTGTTATTTCTTTTTCCATATGCTCATAGTTTTAGTTTGTTTTAATTTAATTCTTGTTTATTGTTTTGTTTTGTTTTCTCTAACCCTTTCCTCTACATCTGTCATGCCTAGCAAGACCCAACTGGGCATGTAAACACTCTTTATTTGCTCACCTAGTGACGAATTGAGTGCAAAAATCAAGGTTCTCAATGATAATTGAAGACATGATTGAGCCCCCAAAATGAATCTCCTCGATGATACCTTTCCAACTAGCTATGACACACCTAAAACAAATATCATATGCAAAAGTTACGACCCCGAGAAGTTGATGCACTCACTTACCCAAATGGGGCCCACATGACTTTTGGCGCTTCATCTCCTAGGGTCAGGTTTTTGGATATCTAGGGTTTTGGGCATTCCTTCTTATTGTAAAAATGCCTTCAGAGCCTCATTGTAATCATCTTCTGGTGAATGCAAGTAGCCGTCTATTGTGGTGGGAAATCCCCCTACGGACTAACAAATAGGGTTATATTATGCATGCAGATATGACCAAAAGAAACCTACTTTATACCTTCGTCCCCAGACCTAATCCCCATTTCTTTTCAACAAATACATGGTTAGACCAACATACCTTGTTCTAGATGTTTGATGTCGATCCTTCTTCATGCTTGATCGCTTGTTAGCAGTTCTCCTCTCAAGGTTGACGTGCATACAAAACAAGCAACAAACTACACATGCATTTTACCTACAGACTAATGGGTTAGATATTCAAACATATATTTACTGAACTATGAAGAAATCATATAGTGGGATGGGAAAAGCATTTATTTATTATTAACTTTAATGAATCAACTTACAATGCCGAGACCGGCCACTGCTCCATGAATCCTGATCCTGGGCTCCTCTTCAAATGTCCTCCAACTTCTTTGCTTTGTATCTCTTCTTGCACAAGGATGGATAAAGTGGTGGGACAATGGGAATGTGCAATTGGGTAGAGTTTCTTTACTCTTATTCTCCTCCTCCAAATGGGACCCCTAACCCTTCTTTTATAGGCTAGAAGAAGCTAGGTATTTGGACGAACCCTCAGCCATGTATGGCCAGGAGTTTCAGCTAACTCACCCAAAGTTGTGTGTTTCGTCGACAACTTTCCTTTTTTCATGCTTTTGTCGGTCCACGTGGGTTGTTTGAGGTCATCTAGCATGTACATGTGTGCAGTATAGATGGTTGGGCATGTGTGCAGTATAGATGGTTGGGCATGCATTACATTCAAAGGACTTTTGGAAGGATTGCTCCATGTCGGTCCCATGGGGATAGGCATAGTGATTTTTCTGGGGTTCCATTGATTATGGAAAGAATTACCCCAGATCGACATTCCTGACGAGGGAACGGATCCCTGCCAAGAATTCAAAGGCCCTGATGCAGAAGAAGTTCCTGGGTGTACCCCTTGTGCAGGAATAGTACCCTGCATAGGAATAGGTTGTCTGAAACCGGGGTTGCCCCCAGTTGGGAAAGTAGTTGACGAGAAGGCGTTGTTACCAAACACACCGAACAAAGAAAGAAGTGTCGAACCTACCGACATATTATGCGAAGGTGGTCCTCGACTCCCCGCTCCAAATAAACTATGGTGTGCAGGTTGTCCGATGGTTTGCTGATGCGAGCCACTGAGTGAAGGGGACGAAGGAGGTGTATGACCTCCCCCGTAAGGCAAAGTGTTAAACGGAGCAAGAATTCCCCCCATGTTTCCTTGCAGAGGAGCATTAGAGCTCCCTGGCCCCAGACCTGAAGTCTGTGAAGTGGAGTAAGAAAGCACAGGACTTGTTCCTGAACTAGGCATCCCGTATGAGAACAGAGGGCCTGTCACACTTGGTGTGAAATGGGTTGTGGCCACCGCCAGAGACGGTATCAGACCACTATGCAATGTAGAGGTGGTTGAGACCATGGTGGCTCGGACTAGTGATGGTGGTTTAGGAGGTGGAAACTCTCTTGTGGTGACAACCGTAGTGGGAATTGAAGAATTCCCAAAAGGAGTAACAACATTTGTTTCCATTGCTACGTGCAACACTGTCTGGCACTCATAAGGATGAATCGGTACGATGGTGGGTGATGAAAGATCAATGGTGGAGGTTTCAACCAGACCAAAATCTTGCGCTCCAAGGTCTAAAACAGTCGATTCCTCTGGATGTTGTTCGGGCACAATTTCTTGTGACCCGTTCACTTCAAAAGACCCTTGTTGGTCTAGCTTTCGCCTTAGTGGTGGCAGGGGTGGCTCCAGTGTAACCGAAAGTAGGTCGAGAAGCCTTCATGAATGGCGGAGCTCATGATCCTCCAATGTGTGAGAAGATCAAAGACACACTAGGGTAGTCTAACTGTTCAAAAACAACACGCACTAAAAAAAGTCTCTATAAGATAAGACAGACAAACACTAAATTAATTGGAAGAACAGTTACAACAACCCACACTAGAGAAACTTACTGGTGCAATTGCAACTCAAAAAAGGAATCACCCTCTGGGTATACTTTGCAAAGTGTGGCCCGATGTTTGTCCTAGGTACCGCGGTATACCCCCGCAGTCACTTGTGTATGTCCCTAAAAAAGATAGGCAACTAGGTTGCCAGTGCGCGAACAGTCGAAATTCGGGTAGACCATAATGAGAAAGGTATCAAGCCCAAAACCTATCAAGGGTATCAAAAGAAAATAGTCTGGAAGACAACTGAGGACCTCGAACGGATTCGAGACCCACGAAGCCCCGTGGAAAATGCAATCGACGTAATCCCAAAACAAGCCCTCTATATGTGTTCTCCACTACGATTGGTCCAGCTTTGGAGGGGTTATCTCCGCTACCTTTCCGCACACGACCTCATGTTTATCCCCTGTGTTAGAGGGGGGTCCCAAATAAATTTCAYGATACTGGAATTGGACACTCCCTAACTCAGACTCCAATGTTTGATTTTAATGGCCTTGAAGAGTTTCCTCTCCAACCTAATCCAAGGCCCTAATCTTGAACTAGTTGGTTAACCCTACAAACATAAAAGTCTAATAAATTTTAGATTTAGCATTAATTTTATGGCTTGTCTTATGTCAAGGGGTATGAAAGTGAAACTAATTATTTTTGAAAGATGAAAGTAAAAAATGAACAGAAAGTTGGAAACAAAAAATTTCACTTAACGCAAATTTTCAACAACTTTTCAATTTTTATTTTTAGTTTTCTAAGATCTTTTGAATCAGCAAACTGAAAGAAGGATTTCACTCAACTACGAGCTACTTACGATCTAAGTAACCTATCAAGAACTTAATAAAACAAATATTTTTCCATGGCTACTAATGCAAAATCACACTTTTCAACCAAACAAGAAAATGAAAGAGATTTTTTTATTTTTTTATTTAAATGCTGAGCAAAAAGGAAAAATACCAACAAGTCAAAAACCAAGAAAAAACTTCTGGCCTAATCGCAGATCGTAAAGAATCACTTCAATAAATCACACACTAGCAACTTAAAAGAGGACTCTCACACTTGTCTAAAAACCCTAAAGAATTTTTTTTAATGACAACTTTTAAACGAAAAAGCAAGCTAAGGCTAAGATCAACCCTAAGCTACTAATTACTAGGACAGAGATTCAGAAACATGAGAGGTATAACTCTTGTCAAGGGAAAGTATGATTGCCTTACCCTCAACAAAAACTATCCTACACAAGCACACTACTGACAATCCAACAACAAGCGTGTGCACGAGAGCTGTGTAGAGACAGAGGGTGTGTACATGCATGCTGACCTTCTATAGGCCGCGTGTATCTCTAAAACTCCGAAACAAATAAAAATAGACAATCCAACCCAGGAAGAGACCACTGATATTGAAAACCAGGATCTCTTGAAGGCTTAGACACTCTATTTAACAGAAAAAGAAAACAATGTAAGGAAAAAATTCGTAAAACAAACCAATCTGAGACGAGACTGCACACAGCCAAGACTTAGAAAGAGATCCAGAAAACCCTTGAGAATGACTGATTCTGACAGGGAAGAGGATGACTGCCTAAATTTTTTTCTGGAATCTACATGTTACTGCTACTTCTTCAGCTAGTGTTTACACGTGGGATGTAAGAGAGTAGGGCGTGGGTACATGTGTGCAGACCTTATTCAGGCTGCGTGTACCTCTGTGGGTCTCGAAAAAACACAGTCAAGCAAATAACAAAGATAGCTGGTATGGAAAACCAGACTCTCTTCTAGCTCAGACTTTGCAGAAACTTCAAAAAGAAGGAAAGAAAACTAGCCTTTGAGAACTACACAATAAATACTCCCAGGAACCCTAGAGACATTCCCAGTATGGTCGCCAATTCTGTTGTGGTGGGAAATCCCCCTACAGACTAGCAAATAGGGTTATATTATGCATGCATATATGACCAAAAGAAACCTACTTTCTACCTTCATCCCCATTTATTTTCAGCAAATACATGGTTAGACCAACATAACTTGTTCCGGATGTTTGATGTCAATCCTTATTCACGCTTGATCACTTGTTAGAAGCTCTCCTCTCAAGGATGACCTGCATACAAAACAAGCAACAAACTACACATGCATTTTAGCTACAGACTAATGGGTTAGAGATTCAAACATATATTTACTGAACTATGAAGAACTCATATAGTGGGATGGGAAAAACATTTCTTTATTATTAACTTTAATGAATAAACTTACAATGTCGAGACTAGCCACTTCTCCGCGAATCCTGATCCTGGGCTCCTCTTCAAATGTCCTCTAACTTATTTTCTTTATATCTCTTCTTGCACAAGGATGTCTAAAGGGTTGGGACAATGGGAATGTGCAATTGGGTAGAGTTTTTTTACTCTTATTCTCCTCCTCCAAATGGGACCCCTAACCCTTCTTTTATAGGCTAGAAGAAGCTAGGTATTTGGATGAACCCTCGGCCATGCATGGCCGAGAGTTTTAGTTAACTCACCCAAAGCTGTGTGTTCCATCGACAACTTTCCTTGTTTTGTGCTTTTGTCGGTCCACGTGGGTTGTTTGAGGTCAACAAGCATGTACACGTGTGCAATAATGGAGTAGGGCACGTGGGACCTTATAAAAGAGGTTTTTTAAAGAGTTGTTCATCAGTGCTTTGGCAAAGAAGGAATATGAGTTGGCATGATGCCAGATAAGCATGTATGGTGCAAATTAGGGTTATAACATCGTCACATCTCTTCTCAGAGCTAAGATGCCACCATTCTATCGAGTCTTTCACTCTGTATTTTATAGTCTCTGTACATTTATTTCATTAATAGAAATTGTGTATTACTGTATATCTGTGTTTATGGTTGCATCTTTGATATATTTCTGTTATATTATTGAATATCTATGATATCTTTGTGCATTTATTTATTATATCTCCGATCTCATTTCGTGCCAAAAATAATCCGGATCAGTGGTATCAGAGCAGGCTGTTCTTGATCATTTTTTCAGTGCATGTCCCCAATGAGGTCCGAGTATAGCAAGTTGGGTCTCGAGATTGTCTCTATTGAGGAAAATATCTCTCGCACACCCAAGAAACCCCCAATGGTAGAAGAAAAGAAAAACAATGGAGAAGACGATCCTATCAGCCTGTTGCTTGAGAAATCTCTCACGCAACAGAGGGACAAAATGATGGAGAATTTTTCCCACATCCTTCAATGCCTGCCGATAGCAATAGGTGCATCTTCATCAAGCGGCCACTTTAGAGGCACCTCGCCTTTCAAGTTACAAGATAATTTTGATATTCCTTTATTTGAAGGACAGATAGATGCAAAATCCCTAGACAAATGGTTAAATATGCTAGAAGGTTATTTCTCTATTCACAAATTTTCTGATAAATAAAAGATCACCTTCGCACTCCTTAAATCTCTCCCCCATGTCAAACGTTGGTGGGAAACTTATTGGGAGCAGAATTCCACAGAGTAGTTTGAAATATATGGGGTCGATCCCACTTGGGATTGTTTTGTGGATGCGGTAAAGGAACAATATTACCCTATTGGCAACTATGAGGACCAATACATGAGATGGACCACACTGCGGAAAGAGAGGGGCCAAGTAGTTCCGGAGTTCACCAATACCTTCCATACCTTGTGCAACAATCTGGGTATCAAAGACTCTGAATGACATTTGGTTATGAAATACCGTCGGGCTCTACACAGATACATCCAAACTGAAATGGATTTTCTGGACATCTCATCACTTGGTGCTGCCTATCGATATGCTGTTAAAATCGAGCAGAGATTTAAGCACCAGAACAAATGGGATTTTGGTTCTGCAAATACGCAACAACCAAAGTATGACAAAGAAGTCCCTAAAAAATAGTCTCCCGAAAACCAGTCCAAGCCACATGAAAAGAAGGGTCACGGGAAGACAAAGGACACAAGAAAATGGTGCAATTTCCACAAAATCCCCTGGCACAACACCGATGAATGTCGCTCAAAACAGTCATTGGTGGCTGAGATCAAAGACAAGGAGCCGAACCCTGATTCAAAATCTGATTATGAAAATACTGGTAAAAGACAGATCATTGACACAGACCCCACTGCTATTGTTGTGACCGCAACAATTCAACCAGAAGAATCAACAGATCCTGAACAGGGGGAGTGCCTTTTTCATTCACATATGTGGGTGAATGGGACCCCGCTACATTTTATTGTTGATAGCAGAAGCTAGAAGAACCTCATCTCAGCAGAGGTCATCAAACAATTGCAATTGTTGGCAACACCACACCCGCAGCCATACAACATTAGGTGCTTCGCCAAGGACAAGATCTTCGTGTTAGACAGTAGTGTCGATTGTCATATAGTATCCAACCCTTCAAGGATGAGGTATTATGTGATGTTTCCCCACTGGATGTATGTGATGTTCTCTTGGACCAACCATATATGTGGAAGAGCCATGCTGTTTATGAGTCTCGACCTCGCAGTGTCATTGTTACTTTGGGGTCATCTCTATAGAATATCAGAGGTAGTTCTGACTATTGTTCCACCAAAAAAGTGTCGCAAGGTAGTATCTCATATTGCAAAATTCAGCTTCTTCACAATCTGTTCAAAACGGAAACAAAAGGACATTGGAACCACTACAACCTCACCCCAAGCACCTTCTATCCAACATGAGCAGGTCGACAAGTTTGCAGAAAAGTGAAAATATTCCTTCTGCACATTGTCCTCTCATGTAGCCCAAATTTTTGAAAATCCTTGGCCTCAACAGGTTCGTGACAGACTTCCACAAACTGAGCAACGCGACGTCTCCAACAAGGCAAGCAACTCACCAAGATGCAGATTCAACAAACACTTTTCCCTCTCCCCAGGGAACTCAATGCAATGGATACAATTGTTTCCTAAGGAGGGAGGAATGATCCAAGTGGATATCGGTGGCCACCCACCTTTTTCGGCTAGCTCAAAACAATTTTCTGGCAATTTTGGCAATTTACTATTTTTAGCAGTTTTTAACTTTTGGGGCCATTTTGAGGGCCCAAATGAAGGTTTTTATAGATATAGGTTCTAAATTATAATTGAATGAATCATTGAGCCCCAAAATTAATCTCCTCAATGATACCTTTCCAACGAGCTATCACATGCCTAAAACGAAGATCATATGCAAAAGTTACGACCCCGGGAAGTTGATGCACTCACTTACCCAAACGGGGCCCACATGAATTTTGGCGCTTCATCTCCCATGGTTAGTTTTTTGGATATCTAGGGTTTTTTGAATTCCTAATTATTGTAAAAATGCCTTCAGAGCCTCATTGTAATTATCTTCTGGTGAATCCGAGTAGCCATCACATCTCTTCTTAGAGATAAGCTGCCACCATTCTATCGAGTCTTTCACTCTGTATTTTACAGTCTCTGTACATTTATTTCATTAATAGAAATCGTGTATTACTGTATATCTGTGTTTATGGTTGCATCTATGATATATTTCTGTTATATTATTGAATATATACAATATCTCTGTGCATTTCTTTATTATATCTCCAATCAAATTTCGTGCCGAAAATAATCTGGATCAGTGGTATCAGAGCTTGTTGTTCTTGATCGTATTTTTAGTGCATGTCCCCGACGAGGTTCGAGTATAGCAATTTGGGTCTCAAAATTGTTTCTCTTGAGGAAAATTTCTCTCACACACCCAAGAAACCCTCAATGGAAGAAGAAAATAAAAATGACGAAGCAGACGATCCTATTAGTCTGTTGCTTAAGCAAGCTCTCACACGACAGAGGGACGAAATGATGGAGAATTTTTCCCACATCCTTCAACGCCTGCCAATAGAAACATGCACATCTTCATCAAGTGTCCACTTTGGAGGCACCTCACCTTTCAAGGTACAATTTAATTTTGATATTCTTGTATTTGAAGGACAAATAGATGCAAAAGCCCTAGACAAATGGTTAAATCTGCTAGAAGGTTATTTCTCTGTTCACAAATTTTTCGACAAAGAAAAGATCACCTTCACACTCCTTAAATCTCTCCCCCATGTCAAACATTGGTTTGAAACTTATTGGGAGCAGAGCTCTACAGAGGAGTCTGAAATATATGGGGCCAATCCCACTTGGGATTGTTTTGTGGATGTGGTAAATGAACAATATTACCCTATTGGCAACTATGAGGACCAATACATGAGATGGACCACTCTGCGGAAAGAGAGGGGCCAAGTAGTACCATAGTTCACCAATACCTTCCATATGTTACGCACCAAGCTGGGTATCAAAGACTCCGAACGAAATTTGGTTCTGAAATACCGTGGGGCTCTACATAGATACATCCAAAATGAAATGGATTTTTTTGACATCTCATCACTCGGTGTTGCCTATCGATATGTTGTTAAAATCGAGCAGAGATATAAGCACCAGAACAAACGAGATTTTGGTTCTACAAATAGGGAACAACCAAAGTATGACAAAGACGTCCCTAACAAATAGTCTCCAGAAAACCAGTCCAAGCAACATGAAAATAAGGGTCGCGGGAAGACAAAGAAGGACACCAAAAAATGGTGCAATTTCCACAAAATCCTCTGGCACAACACCGATGAATTTCGCTCAAAACAGTTATCGGTGGCCAAGATCAAAGACAAGGAGCTGAACCCTGATTCAGAATCTGATTTTGAAAATACTGGTAAAGGATAGATCATTGACGCAAACCCCACTGCTATTGTTGCGACCGCAACAATTCAACCAAAAGAACCAATAGATCCTGAAGAGGGGGAACACCTTTTTCATTCACAGATGTGGGTGAAGGGGACCCCACTACATTTTATTGTTGATAGCGGAAGCTAGAAGAACCTCATCTCAACAGAGGTCATCAAATAGTTGGGATTGTCGACAACACCAAACCCACAACCATACAACATCGCGTGGCTTCGCCAAGGATGAGATCTTCGTGTCAGCCAACAGTGTCGATTATCATACGGTATCCAACCCTTCAACGATGAGGTATTATGTGATGTTTCCCCACTAGATGTCTGTGATGTTCTCTTGGGCGAACCATATATGTAGAAGAGCCATGTTGTTTATGAGTCTCGACCCCACAATGTCATTGTTACTTTGGGGGGTCATATCTATAGAATACCAGAGGTAGTTCTGACTATTTTTCCCCCAAAAACATGTCGCAAGGTAGTATCTCATACTGCAAAATTCAGCTTCTTCACAATTTTTTCAAAATGGGAACAGAAGGACATTGGAACCACTAAAACCTCGCCCCAAGCACCTTCTATCCANCTGTGATGTTCTCTTGGGCGAACCATATATGTAGAAGAGCCATGTTGTTTATGAGTCTCGACCCCACAATGTCATTGTTACTTTGGGGGGTCATATCTATAGAATACCAGAGGTAGTTCTGACTATTGTTCCCCCAAAAACATGTCGCAAGGTAGTATCTCATACTGCAAAATTCAGCTTCTTCACAATTTGTTCAAAATGGGAACAGAAGGACATTGGAACCACTAAAACCTCGCCCCAAGCACCTTCTATCCAACAGGAACAAGTTGACAAGGTTGCAGCAAAGTGAAAAGATTCCTTTTGCACACCGTCCTCTCATGTAGCCTGAATTGTTGAAAATCCTCGGCCTCAATAGGCTCATGATAGAATTCCACAAACTGAACAGCGCGACATCTCTAGCAAGGCAAGCATCTCACCAAGATGCAGATTTAGCAAACGCTTTTCCCTCTCCCTTGGGAAATCAACGCAATGGAGACCATTAATTCCTAAGGAGGGAGGACTGATCCATGGGGATATCAGTGGCCACCCACCTTTTTCGCCTCTCTTAAAACATTTTTCTGGCAATTTTGGCAATTTACTATTTTTAGCAGTTTTTAACTTCCGGGGCCATTTTGAGGGCCAAAATAAAGGTTTTTCGATATTAAGGTTCTCAAGGATAATCAAAGACATSATTGAGCCCCCAAAATGAATCTCCTCTATGATACCTTTCCAACTAGCTATCACACGTCTAAAACGAAGATCGTATGAAAAAGTTACGGCCCCGAGAAGTTGATGCACTCACTTACCCAAACGGGGCCCACATGACTTTTGGCACTTCATCTTCTAGTGTTAGGTTTTTGGATGTCTAGGGTTTTTGGCATTCCTGCTTATTGTAAAAATTCTTTCAGAGCCTCATTGTAATCGTCTTCTGGTGAATGCGAGTAGTCGTCACATCTCTTCTTAGAGATAAGCTGCCACCATTTTATCGAGTCTTTCACTTTGTATTTTACAGTCTCTGTACATTTATTTCATTAATAGAAATCGTGTATTACTGTATATCTGTGTTTATGGTTGCATCTCTGATATATTTCTATTATATTACTGAATATCTACGATATCTCTATGCAATTATTTATTATATCTCCGATCTCATTTCATGCCGAAAATAATCTGGATCAATGGTATCAGAGCAGGATGTTCTTGATCGTTTTTTCAGTGCATGTCCCCGACGAGGTTCGAGTATAGAAAGTTGGGTCTTGAGCTTGTCTCTTTTGATGAAAATTGCTCTCTCATAGCCAAGAAACCCTCAATGGAGGAAGAAAAGAAAAATGACAGAGCAGACGATCCTATCAGTCTGTTGCTTGAGCAAGCTCTCATGCGACATAGGGACGAATTGATGGAGAATTTTTCCCACATCCTTCAACGCCTGATGATAGAAACATGTGCATCATCATCAAGCAACGACTTTGGAGTTACCTCACCTTTCAAGGTACAAGTTAATTTTGATATTCCTGTATTTGAGGGATACATAGATGCAGAAGCCCTAGACAAATGGTTAAATCTGCTAGAAGGTTATTTCTCTGTTCACAAATTTTTCGACAAATAAAATATCACCTTCGCACTCCTTAAATCTCTCCCCCATGTCAAACATTGGTGGGAAACTTATTGGGAGTAGGGCTCCACAAAGGATTTTGAAATATATGGGGCCGATCCCACTTGGGATTGTTTTGTGGATGCAGTAAAGGAACAATATTACCCTATTGGAAACTATGAGGACCAGTACATGAGATGGACTACACTGCGGCAAGAGAGGGGCCAAGTAGTTCCGGAGTTCACCAATACCTTCCATACCTTTTGCACCAAGCTGGGTATGAAAGACTCCAAATGAAATTTGGTTCTGAAATACCATGGGGCTCTACACAGATACATCCAAACTGAAATGGATTTTCTGGACATCTCATCACTCGGTGCTGCCTATCGATATGCTGTTAAAATCGAGCAGAGATTTAATCACGAAAAAAATGGGATTTTGGTTCTGCAAATCCGCAACAAACAAAGTATGAAAAATATGTCCCTAAGAAACAGTCTCCTGGAAACTAGTCCAAGCCACATGAAAAGAAGGGTCACGGGAAGACAAAGAAGGACACCTGAAAATGGTGTGATTTCCGTAAAATCCCTTGGCACAACACCGATGAATGTTTCTCAAAACATTCATTGGTGGACGAGATCAAGGACAAGGAGCTGAACCCTGATTCAGAATCTGATTCTGAAAATACTGGTAAAGGAAAGATCATTGACGTAGACCCCACTTCTATTGTCACGACCGCAACTCCTCAACCAGAAGAACCAACAGATATTGAAGAGGGGGAGCACCTTTTTCATTCATAGATGTGGGTGAAGGGGACCTCGCTACATTTTATTGTTGATAGCGGAAGACAGAAGAACCTCATCTCAGCAGAGGTCGTCAAACAATTGGGATTGTCGACAACACCACACCCGCTGACATACAACATCGGTTGGCTTCATCAAGGACAAGATCTTCGTGTCATCCAGCAGTGTCGATTGTCATACAGTATCCATCCCTTCAAGAATGATGTATTATGTGATGTTTCTCCACTAGATGTCTATGATGTTCTCTTGGGAAAACCATAGATGTGGAAGCGCCATGTTGTTTATGAGTCTCGACCCCGCAGTGCCATTGTTACTTTGGGGGGTCATCTCTATAGAATACCAGAGGTAGTTCTGAATATTGTTCCACCAAAAAAGTGTCACAAGGTAGTATCTGCTACTACAAAATTCAGCTTCTTCACAATCTGTTCAAAAGGGGAACAAAAGGACATTGGAACCACTACAACCTTTCCCCAAACACCCTCTATCCAACAGGAGTAGGTCGAAAAGGTTGCAACAAAGTGAAAATATTCCTTCTGCACACCATTCTCTCATGTAGCTTGAATTGTTGAAAAGCCTCAGCCTCAACAGGTTCGTGACACACTTCCACAAATTGAGCAGTGCAATGTCTCCAACAAGGCAAGAAGCTCACCAAGATGTAGATTCATCAAACGCTTTTCCCTCTCCCCCGGGAACTCAACGCAATGGAGAACATTTCTTCCTAAGGAGGGAGGACTGATCCAGGTGGATATCGGTGGCCACCCACCTTTTTCGACTGACTCAAAACAGTTTTCTGGCAATTTTGGCAATTTACTATTTTTAACAGTTTTTAACTTTTGGGGCCATTTTGAGGGCCCAAATGAAGGTTTTTTGAGATCTATGTTCTCAATTATATAAAAATACATGATTGATCCCCTAAAATGAATCTCCTCTATGATACCTTTCCAACGAGCTATCACACGCCTAAAACGAAGATCGTATGCAAAAGTTACGACCCCAGGAAGTTGATGCGCTCACTTACCCAAATCGGGCCGACATGACTTTTGGCGCTTCATCTCCTAGGCTTGGGTTTTTGGATGTATAGGGTTTTTGGAATTCCTTATTATTGTAAAAATGACTTCAGAGCCTCATTGTAATCATCGTCTGGCGAATGCGAGTAGCTGTCACATCTCTTCTCAGAGATAAGCTTCCACCATTTTATCGAGTCTTTCACTCTATATTTTATAGTCTCTGTACATTTATTTATTTAATAGAAATCGTGTATTACTGTATATCTGTTTTTAATGTTGCATATCTGATATATTTCTGTTATATTATTGAATATCTACGATATCTCTGTGCATTTCTTTATTATATCTCCGATCTCATTTCGTGGCTAAAATAATCTGGATCAGTGGTATCAGAGCAGGTTGTTCTTGATCGTTTTTTAAGTGCATGTCCCTCACGAGGTTCGAGTATAGAAATTTGGGTCTCGATCTTGTCTCTCTTAAGGAAAATTTCTCTCGTACACCCAAGAAACCCTCAATAGTGGAAGAAAATAAAAACGATAGAGAAGACAATCCTATCAGTATATTGCTTGAGCAAGCTCTCACGCGACAGAGGGACGAAATGATGGAAAAATTTTCCCACATCCTTCAATGCCTGCCAATAGCAACATGAGAATATTCATAAAGAGACCACTTTGGAGGCACCTCTCCTTTCAAGGTACAAGTTAAATTTKATATTCCTGTATTTGAAGGACAGATAGATGTAGAATCCCTAGACAAATGGTTAAATCTGCTAGAAGGTTATTTCTCCATTCACAAATTTTCCAAAAAAGAAAAGATCACCTTCACACTCCTTAAAGCTCTCCCCCATGTCAAAAATTGGTGGGAAACTTATTGGGAATAGAGCTCCATAGAGGATTCTGAAATATATGGGGTCTATCCCACTTGGGATTGTTTTGTGGATGCGATAAAGGAACAATATTACCCTATTGGTAACTATGAGGACCAGTACATGAGATGGACCACACTGTGACAAGAGAGGGGCCAAGAAGTTCCAGAGTTCACCAATACCTTCCATACCTTTCTCACCAAGTTGGGTATCAAAGACTCTGAATTACATTTGGTTCTGAAATACCATGGTTCTCTACATAGATACATCCAAACTGAAATTGATTTTTTGTACATATCATCACTCAATGCTTTCTATCGATATGTTGTTAAAATCGAGAAGAGATTTAAGCACCAGAACAAATGGGATTTTGGTTCTGCAAATCTGCAACAACCAAAGTATGAAAAAGATGTCCCTATCAAACAGTCTCCCGAAAACCAGTCCAAGCCACATGAAAAGAAGGGTCACGGGAAGACAAAGAAGGACATCGAAAAATGGTGCGATTTCCATAAAAGCCCCTGGAACAACACCGATGAATGTCGCTCAAAACATTCATTGGTGGTCGAGATCAAAGACAAGGAGCCGAACCCTGATTCAGAATCTGATTATGAAAATATTGGTAAAGGATAGATCATTGACGTAGACCCCACTACTATTGTTGCGACTGCAACAATTCAACCAGAAGAACCAACATATCCTAAAGAGGGGGAGCACATTTTTCATTCATAGATGTGGGTGAAGTGGACCCCGCTAAATTTTATTGTTAATAGCGGAAGAGAGAAGAACCTCATCCCAACAGAGGTCGTCAAACAGTTGGGATTTTCAACAACACCACACCCGCAACCATAGAACATCGAGTGGCTTCACCAAGGATGAGATCTTCGTGTCAGCTAGCAGTGTCGATTTTCATACGGTATCCAGCCCTTCAAGGATGAGGTTTTATGTGATGTTTCCCCACTAGATGTCTGTGATGTTCTCTTGGGCCAACCATATATGTGGAAGTGCCATGCTATTTATGAGTTTCGACCCCGCAGTGTCATTGTTACTTTGGGGGTTCATCTCTATAGAATACCAGAGGTAGTTCCAACTATTTTTCCACCAAAAAAGTGTCGCAAGGTAGTATCTCATACTGCAAAATTCAACTTCTTCATAATATGTTGAAAAGGGGAACAAAAGGACATCAGAACCACTACAACCTCGCCCCAAGCACCTTCTATCCAACAAGAGAAGGTCGACAAGGTTGCAGCAAAGCGTAAATATTCCTTCTGCACACCGTCCTCTCATGTAGCCTGAATTTTTGAAAAGTATCGACCTCAACAGGTTCGTGACAGACTTCCACAAACTGAGCAGTGCAACGTCTCCAGCAAGGCAAGCAACTCACCAAGATGCAGATTCAACAAATGATTTCCCCTCTCCCGCAGGAACTCGACGCAATGGATACCATTTCTTCCTAAGGAGGGAGGACTAATCCACGTGGATATCAGTGGCCACTCACCTTTATCGGTAGGCTCAAAGCAGTTTTCTGGCTATTTTGGCAATTTACTATTTTTAGCAGTTTTTAACTTCCGGGGCCATTTTGAGGGCCCAAATGAAGGATATTTTAGATAGAGGTTCTCAATGATAGAAAAATGCATGATTGAGCTCCCAAAATGAATCACCTCGATGATACCTTTCCAATGATCTATCACACGCCTAAAACGAAGATCGTATGCAAAAGTTATGACCTCGGGAAGTTGATGCACTCACTTACCCAAATGGGGCCCACATGACTTTTGGCACTTCATCTCCTAGGGTTAGGTTTTTGGATGTCTAGGGTTTTTGGAATTCCTGATTATTATAAAAAGGCCTTCAGAGCCTCATTGTAATGATCTTTTGGCAAATGTGAGTAGCCGTCACATCTCTTCTCAGAGATAACCATTCTATCGAGTCTTTCACTCTGTATTTTATAGTCTTTGTACATTTATTTCATTAATAGAAATCGTGTATTACTGTATATCTGTGTTTATGGTTGCATCTATGATATATTTATGTTATATTATTGAATATGTATGATATCTCTATGCAGTTTTTTATTATATCTCCGATCTCATTTCATGCTGAAAATAATCCGGATCAGTGGTATCAGAGCAGGTTGTTCTTGATTGTTTTTTCAGTGCATGTCCCCGACGAGGTCCAAGTATAGCAAGTTGGGTCTCAAGATTGTCTCTATTGAGGACAATCACTCTCGCACACCAAAGAAACCCTCAATGGTAGAAGAAAATAAAAACGACAGAGTAGACGATCCTATCAGCCTGTTGCTTGAGCAAGCTCTCACACGACAAAGGGACGAAATGATGGAGAATTTTTCCAACATCCTTCAATGTCTGCTAATAGAAATAGGTGCATCTTCATTAAGCGGCCACTTTGGAGGCAGCTGTCCTTTCAATTTACAAGTTAATTTTGATATTCTTGTATTTAAAGAACAAATAGATGCAGAAGCCCTAGACAAATGATTAAATTTGCTAGAAGGCTATTTCTCTGTTCACAATTTTTTCGACAAAGAAAAGATCACCTTCGCACTCCTTAAAGCTCTCCCCCATGTAAAACATTGGTGGGAAACTTATTGGGAGTAGAGTTCCACAGAGGAGTCTGAAATATATGTGGTCAATCCCACTTGGGATTGTTTTGTGGATGCGGTAAAGGAACAATATTACCCTATTGGCAACTATGAGGACTAGTACATGAGATGGACCACACTGTGGAAAGAGAGGGGCCAAGTGTATTCAGAGTTCACCAATACCTTCCATACCTTGCCCAACAAGCTGGGTATCAAAGACTCTGAACAACATTTGGTTCTGAAATACCATGGGGCTCTACACAGATACATCCAAACTGAAATGTGTTTTCTAGACATCTCATCACTCGGTGCTGCTTAACGATATGCTATTAAAATCGAGCAGATATTTAAGCACCAGAACAAATGGTATTTTGGTTCTTCAAATCCGCAACAACCAAAGTATGACAAAGACGTCCCTAACAAATATTCTTCTGAAAACCAGTCCAAGCCAGATGAAAAGAAGGATCACAGGAAGACAAAGAAGGACACCGAAAAATGGTGCAATTTTCACAAAATCCCCTGGCACAACACCGATGAATGTCGCTCAAAATAGTCATTGGTGGCCAATATCAAAGACAAGGAGATGAACCCTGATTCAGAATCTGATTCTGAAAATACTGGTAAAGGATAGATCATTGACGTAGACCCCACTACTATTTTCACGACTGCAACAATTCAACTAGAAGAACCAACAGATCCTGAAGAGGGGGAGTGCCTTTTTCATTTATATATGTGGCTGAAGGGGACCCTGCTACATTTTATTGTTGATAGCGGAAGCTAGAAGAACCTCATCTCAGCAGATGTCGTCAAACGGTTGGAATTATCGACAACACCACACCCGCATCCATACAACATCAGGTGGCTTCGCTAAGGACAAGATCTTCGTGTCAGCCAGTAGTGTCGATTGTCATACGTTATCCAACCGTTCAAGGATGAGGTATTATGTGATGTTTCCCCACTGGATGTTTGTGATGTTCTCTTGGGCCAACCATATATGTGGAAGCGCCCTGTTGTTTATGAGTATCAACCCCGCAGTGTCATTGTTACTTTGGGGGGTCATCTCTATAGAATACCAGAGGTAGTTCCGACGATTGTTCCACCAAAAAAGTGTCGCAAGGTAGTATCTCATACTGCAAAATTCAGCTTCTTCACAATCTCTTCAAAAGGGGAACAGAAGGACATTAGAACCACTACAACCTTGCCCCAAGCACCTTCTATCCAATAGGATAAGGTCGACAAGGTTGCAACAAAGCCCAAAGATTCCTTCTACACACCATCCTCTCATGTAGCCTGAATTGTTGAAAAGCCTCTTCCTCAACAAGTTCGTGACATACTTCCAGAAACTGAGCAGCGCGACGTCTCCAGCAAGGCAAGCAACTCACCAAGATGCAGATTCAACAAATGATTTTCCCTCTCCCCCGAGAACTCAACGCAATGGAGACCATTTCTTCCTAAGGAGGGATGAATGATCCAGGTGGATATCGGTGGCCACCCACCTTTTTCGGCTGGCTCAAAATAGTTTTCTGGCAATATTGGTAATTTACTATTTTTAGCAGTTTTTAATTTCCGGGACCATTTTGAGGGCCCAAATGAAGGTTTTTCGAGATCGAGGATCCAAATGATGGTTGAAGATATTATTGATCCCCCAAAATGAATATCCTCGATGATACCTTTCCAGTGAGCTATCACACGCCTAAAACGAATATCGTATGCAAAAGTTACTACCCCGGGAAGTTGATGCACTCACTTACCCAAACGGGGCCCACATGACTTTTGGTGCTTCATCTCCCAGGGTTAGGTTTTTGGATGTCTAGGGTTTTTGGAATTCCTTCTTATTGTAAAAATGTCTTCAGAGCCTCATTGTAATCATCTTCTGGCGAATGTGAGTAGCCATCACATCTCTTCTCAAAGATAAGCTGCCACCATTCTATCGAGTTTTTCACTCTGTATTTTACAGTCTCCATACATTTATTTCATTAACATAAATTATGTATTATTGTTTATCTATGTTTATGGTTGCATCTATGATATATTTCTATTATATTATTGAATATCCACGATATCTCTGTGCATTTCTTTATTATATCTCCGATCTCATTTCGTGTCGAAAATAATCTGGATCAGTGGTATCATAGGAGGTTGTTCTTGATCATTTTTTCAGTGCATGGCCCCGACGAGGTCTGAGTATAGCAGGTTGGGTCTCTATATTGTATCTCTTGAGGACAATCTCTCTCGCACACCCAAGAAACCCTCAATGGCGAAAGAAAAGAAAAAGGACGGAGCAGACGATCCTATCAGTCTGTTGCTTGAGCAGGTTCTCAAGCGACAGAGGGACGAAATGATAGAGAATTTTTCCCACATCCTTCAACGCCTGCCCATAGAAACATGTGCATATTCATCAAGGGGGTACTTTGGAGGCACCTTGCCTTTCAAGGTACAAGTTAATTTTGATATTCTTGTATTTGAAGGAAAGATAGATGCAGAAGACCTAGACAAATGGTTAAATATGCTAGAAGGTTATTTCTTTGTTCACAAATTTTTCGACAAAGAAAAGATCACCTTCACACTCCTTAAAGATCTCCCCCATGTCAAACATTGGTGGGAAACTTATTGGGAGCAAAGTTCCAAAGAGGAGTATGAAATATATGGGGCCGATCCGACTTGGGATTGTTTTGTCGATGCGGTAAAGGAACAATATTACCCTATTGGAAACTATGAGGACTAGTACATGAGATGGACCACACTGCGGCAAGAGAGGGGCCAAGCAATTATGGAGTTCACCAATACCTTCCATACCTTGCGCACCAATATGGGTATCAAAGACTCTGAATGAAATTTGGTTTTGAAATATCGTGGGGCTCTACATAGATACATCCAAACTGAAATGGATTTTCTAGACATCTCATCACTCGGTGCTGCCTATTGATATGCTGTTAAAATCGAGCAGAGATTTAAGCACCAGAACAAATGATATTTTGGTTCTGCAAATCCGCAAAAACCAAAGTATGACAAAGACGTCCCTAACAAATAGTATCCCGAAAACCAGTCCAAGCCACATGAAAATAAGGGTCACGGGAAGTCAAAGAAGGACACCAGAAAATAGTGCGATTTCCACAAAATCCCCTGGCACAACACCGATGAATGTCACTCAAAACAGTCATTGGTGGCCGAGGTCAAAGACAAGGAGACGAACCCTGATTCATAATTTGATTCTGAAAATACTGGTAAAGGATAGATCATTGACTCAGACCCCATTACTATTGTCGCGACCGCAACAATTCAACCAAAAGAACCAACAGATCCTGAAGAGGGGGAACACCTTTTTCATTCACAGATGTGGGTGAAGGGGACCCCGCTACATTTTATTGTTGATAGCGGAAGCCAGAAGAACCTCATCTCAGTAGAGGTCGTCAAATAGTTGGGATTGTCGACAACACCACACCCGCAGCCATACAACATCAAGTGGCTTCACCAAGGATGAAATATTCATGTCAGCCAACAATTTCAATTGTCATACAGTATCCAACCCTTCAAGGATGAGGTATTATGTGATGTTTCCCCACTGGATGTATGTGATGTTCTCTTGGGCCAACCATATATGTGGAAGTGCCATGTTGTTTATGAGTCTCGACCCCGTAGTGTCATTGTGACTTTGGGGGGTAATCTCTATAGAATACCAGAGGTAGTTCCGACAATTGTTCCACCAAAAAAGTGTCGCAAGGTAGTATCTCATACTGCAAAATTCAACTTCTTCTGAATCTTTTCAAAAGGGGAACAAAAGGACATTGGAACCACTACAACCTCACCCCGAGCACCTTCTATCCAATAGGAGAAGGTAGACAAGGTTGCAGCAAAGCACAAAAATTCCTTCTACACACCGTCCTCTCATGCAGCCTGAATTGTTTAAAATCCTCAGCCTCAACAGGTTCATGACAAACTTCCACAAACTGAGTAGCACGACGTCTCCAGCAAGGGAAGCAGCTCACCAAGATGCAGATTCAGTAAACGCTTTTCCCTCTCCCCCAGGAAATCAATGAAATGGAGACCATTTCTTCCTAAGGAGGGAGGACTGATCCATGTGGATATTGGTGGCCACCCACCTTTTTCGACTGGCTCAAAATAGTTTTCTGGCAATTTTGGCAATTTAGTATTTTTAGCAGTTTTTAACTTCCGGGGCCATTTTGAGGGCCCAAATGAAGGTTTTTTGACATCGATGTTCTAAATCATAGACAAAGGCATTATTGAGCCCCCCAAATTAATCTCCTCGACGATACCTTTCCAATGAGATATCACGCACCTAAAACGGAGATCGCATGCAAAAATGACGACCCCGGGAAGTTGATACACTCACTTACCCAAACGGGGCCCACATGAGTTTTGGCGTTTCATCTCCTATGGTTAGGTTTTTGGATGTCTAGGGTTTTTTTCATTCCTTCTTATTGCAAAATGGCCTTCACAGCCTCATTGTAATCATCTTCTGGAGAATACGAGTAGCCGTCACATCTCTTCTCAGAGATAAGCTGCCACCATTCTATCGAGTCTTTTACTCTATATTTTACAGTCTCTGTACATTTTACTTAATAGAAATTGTGTATTACTGTATATCTGTGTTTATGGTTGCATCTATGATATATTTCTATTATATTATTTAATATCTACGATATCTCTTTGCATTTCTTTATTATATCTCCGATCTCATTTCGTGCCGAAAATAATCCAGATCAATTTTATCCTAAGTTTTGAAGATGGGAACAAGTGGGCCAAAGTGGATCTGAACCTGACAAGTGTCCAATTTAGGACATGCATGCAAATATTTTTTCTTAGTGCTTGATCCATTCACTCATCTAGGGGATTATGCAATGCATTCCATTCATGCAACCATTCTCCCCATCATTCAAACCTATCCATGCATCACGCACACCTTTAGCAGTAACCCGTACTTCCTGTTATAAGCAGAGCCTTGTACCTTACATGGGAAAGTAATGTACCTTACCCAAGCCAGTATTTCATCTTACCTGAAGGAATTTTCTTCCATAACTTTCACGCTACCCTGAATGTTGTTGTTGTTATTCACCTATACCTGTACTTGGTTGACTTAAGTGTTGTATTGAAGAAGCAGGTTGTCACGCCTATGGGAATTAAGAGGAACATTGCCAGACCTGTGGATTGAAGAGGCAACTTTTTGGGCCTGTGTATTGAAGAGGCGGGTTTTCAAGCATCTAAGAAAGTATTTCGATATGAAAAAATTATTGGGAATTGATTTCCTGAGGGAGCCCAACTACAACTACATTGCTCTGAGACTTCTTGTTTGACCTATTGATGAAGCTCTGGAAGGGAAGTGGGGCATTCGAAGGACTGTTGAATAGAGAAGGGGAAAACTTCTTGGGGTGGGATAGGCATGTGGGGAATGAGATATTGTAGGCTATTAGTTTGAGTTGTCACCTAGGACAAATTCCTTAATGTTGTCTATGTATCATCACCCTGTTTAGAAATCCCTTTACTCGGGTGGAGTTTAGTCCCAGCTCGAGGGCGACCCACTGCTGAGAGTTCTGAGTAGCGTGGTATAAGGTTGGGAGGATCGTGGAAGGTATGCATGCAGTTGGTGGTCTTGTATCAAGGATAAGTATCAATTTTGTGTTAATTTACATTATGTGTATTTATGCATGTGTTTATGTTTATGAGTTTTTCATGTGTATGCTGCATGTATATTTTTATTGTTATTTCTGCATGATTCTGGGTATTTTCTCGGAGTATTTGTATATGTTATAAGTTCGTATACAATCCATAAATTTTCCGTAGAATATCCCAACAGGTGGCTAGTTATGTCACAATAAGGTCTCAGAGCTTAGTAAGAGTGTTCTATGGAGTAACATGGCCTGACCTAGGTGGTTGGGGATGTTACAAATTGGTATCAGAGCTCTATTTTTCAACATTGAGCCTAGATGGTCTGTGTAAGTTGAAATTGTAGTGAAATTTCACAGATAATTTAAGTTACAAGGTGCTAGAAGGGAACTAAGAGAACACCTTGACCATGTTCAGAATCTTAGGAGATGTAGTGGTTCAAGAAAGCCAGAGGAGGAAAGAAAACAACAACAACCATTGATTTGGGCCACAAGATTTGAGCTAGGTCGTTGGATCTATTTGGGAGAAGAAAAATCCCTCATAGCCGTCAGATATAAAGAAGGTGCATGGTATCTAAGCACCGAAGTCCTTTGGACTTCAAAACTCTAGTTTTTTTAATCCTTTTTTGTCGTGAAAGAGGAAAAATCCTCGAAGCTCCGATGTCGTGGAGTGAATCTACATAGTAGATCATAGGGAGAAGTGTTAGCCATTGGATGTGGCCAAGGAAAGACCTGGGTCATTGGATCAAGCACAGACCAAGAGGAGAAGCACTATGGAGAAGGACATATCTCAGCCATTAGATCTATGCATAGGAAAACGTGAGTCGTATATCTCACAGTAGTTTGGAAGTTTTCCACTCCAAGATAAAAGAGTCCTTGTGTTATCAGGTGGAAAATCTCTTGAAGTCTTGAACATTGGAGAAGATATTGACCGTTCGTCGTTGAGGACAAGTGTCAGCAGATTAGAAAGTGTCTTAAAGTTCGGCGATCTGGAAGATCATTGTAGAAAATTGTTTTGTTTTAAAAAGGCCTGAAGCCCGGAGTCAATCTCGGTCGTCCATTAATGGGTAAGCGTTAACCGAGGATCTTCGTGCTTCCTTGATTCGTCGTTTGATAGTTCAGGGGTTTGGTGGTGATTAGCTGCGAGAACTCCCGAAGCCCAGAGTTCCAGAGGAGATCACAGTTTTTGGTTGCAGGAGGAGAAAGAGTTGTCGATCTCAGTTTTGACATTCGGCGGTTCAGAGGTATTATGCATTGGAGTTGCGGGATGTCCCGAAGCCTGAAGTTCTGAAGCTTCGGAGCCATGAAGCTCTAGATAGTGTATATTAAGAAATTCACCCCTTTGACATTCGAGTGCTTTGAAGTGTGCTAGTGTGAAATCCTTTGAAGCTCAGAGTTCTAAAGTCCCGGATTTCTGGAGTGACGTGGCATGTTGAAGTCATCTAGGGTGACGTGGAACCACTTTATGTGTGCCACATGTCATCATATTGCATGTTTTTCATAGACTTTTTGTACCAATTGGAACTTTACATGTGTCACCTTCAAATGGGCCAGGTGTCATCTCCATATTTTTGACACATAGCACCCTTGGTGCGTAGTTTCTAAAGAGTCTCGAGAAGTTCAGAAATTCAGCATTCGGGAAAATTGGAGTATGTTGTTGCAAGAACCTCTGAAGAGTGAAGCTCTGGAGAGCCTCTACGGGAGTTCACTAGTTAAGTGTTTAGAGAAATTAACATGTTGTGTGGTCCAAAATTCCAAAGTCTGAAGCAGCGAAGCGCCGAAGTAACAAAACATCGAAGAGCCAGTCTGAGAGTTCACCAGTTTGACGTTTGGGAGAAGTGTGGTGTTGTGTTATAAAATCTCCCGAAGCTCCGAAGCCCTGAAGCTCTGAAGAAGTATCATTCAAGGGTTCACCAATTTGTCATTTGGGGGAATTGAGATGTGTTGAAGGAGAAACCTTTGAATCCTAAAGTTACAAAACCTCGAAGTCCCGAAGCTCCGAATAATTTCTTTTCAGCTAAGTGCTTGGTCATAGCCCGTGGTCATATGATATTTTGGATGAAGTAAAGGGGGCTAGTGCCCGAATGTTTTTATTTTAAATATAGAAAGTGGCTTTGAGAATAATCCTGTGGGTTTCTGATTTGTATAGACCTACATTGGAGAAATCACAGGTGCCTGTGAACCTTAAGAGAGGATTCAACACAATATTCAAGACATAATTCAGCTTCCGAAGAAGATCACATGTACCAGGATTTCCCTCACAAAAAAAACAATATTCAAATGACCATAACTTTCTACTCAAGACTCATAATTGAGAATGGAAGTAGGCGTTGGAAATATCTTGGGCATTAGAATATAAATATTCACTCAAAAAATTAATCTGGATAGTCAATTTTTAGGAAAATCAGAAGAAAGAATTGTGATGCATTATGGAACCCTAAATGATTGAGACAAGGGGGGGAAATAACAAGTCAAACACCTATTAAATGTTAGGGTTTTGGGGGAGATCATATGTTTATAGATTTTCCTCACAGGGGTAAACAAATGAGGATTTTTCACAATGTACAACAAGATGAAATAGTGGAGAACATGGGAACAAGTGTACCTAGGACCTATGCATCCCTGGAAAACAAGAAAGTTGAGTTTCAGTCACATATGATTGAAGTGGAAGTTGGCTACATGAGCTAAAAGAAAAATTAATGAGATGGTTAAGGCATATCTGATGGACATGAATGGAATGAGCACCAAGGAAAACTTGAGAATCCCACCTTTAGGTTCCTATGACTATCTAATTGGTATGGATTGGTTGGACCAACACCATACTATCCTAGACTATCATAATAAGGAATTTACTTGCCTGGATGAAGAAGGAACCTAAGGACAGTACAAGGAATTCATAGGGCAATAAAATGTCAGAGAAAATTCATCATTGCATCTAAAGAAATGTTACAGAAAAGGATGTCAAATAATTGCAGCTCATATGGAAGTAACACCTAAGGATAAGGTGTCAAATATTTAATATTATGTAGTCCTAAAGGAGTTTGATAATGTATTTAAAGAAACAATACGATTACCTCCTAAAAGAGATATTGATTTCTCCATCATTCTGATGTATGGAGTAGCCCCATTATCCAAGACCCCTTATAGGATGAGTACACCAGAATTGAAGGAATTGCAAATCCAACTTGAATAGCTTCTGAAGAAGGGATATATATTCTCAAGTGTGTCACCTTGGGGTGCTCCAATATTATTTGTGAATAAAAAGGATGGTTTTATATAATATGAAAGAGTTTGGACCTGGTATCAAGAATGAACTAAGGAACTTGAGGACATAATGTTATGTCAAGAATATCCCATAAGATGATCAAAGGCCAAGAATGAAGAATGTTAGGATATGAATCTAGGTGCAACCATGAAGTTTTGGGAATCCACTACAAGAAATCCACTAATGTTAATCAGAGTGATCAATGGAATTTGGGTTTAAGAGTATCTCATTTAGTGAATGAAGTAGTGAAATTCCATTCACTCTAAAGGATTCCAATGTACAGATAAGGAAGTAGAGTGTGGGCATATCTTCTCTAAATGATTGATAGCTTAAAATGATATTTTCTGATAAAGAGAAACAAGGAGTATATTTGGAGATAAGATGTAACATCTCCAAGGATCAGTCCTATAGTTTGGAGATAGAACCTCCATTATTGTTATCAGAGTGCGTAGTGAAAGAATGGTATGAAGGGGGAGATTGTTGGAAATGTTTAACAGGTATCATATGCTTGTCATTGATGGCAATTACAGCAATGAAGATGGCATGAATATAGGAAGAATGTAACAGACGGGCACCAGAAGTATTTTGGGAAGAAGCTGCAGAGAAACCTCGATAAGATCAGAAGAGATAGTGCAGAGGATGTTTGGTATGTTTTACAGGCAGCATAAGCTTTTCATTGATGGAAAGTATAGTAGTAATGATGGCTTGAGTACAGCACCGATGATCAATAGGAAAATAGAAGATAAGTCCAGGAAGATCGAATGATCGAAGGCAACGCTGGCAAGTACAATAGTGAAGATGGCAGGATCAGAGTGTGCATTGATGGAAAAACAGGAACAACGTAAGCTCAGGAGGAATTAGCGCAGAGTCGAATGCAGTGCATAGGTGTGCACCAGGGATGAGGTTAACTCATGACTAAAGCTAAAGGGAGATAGTGTACTTAGGATCACAGGTGGATCAAAGGTCGAGGCCTTTGACACTTAGAAATTCTTCCAAGTAAGAAGGAGGTGTAAGCTTGGAGGAGAAGCTTCGGTGATCGTTGGATCCCATCCCGAATTCCCGATGACTGTCAGATATCAATGTAGACAAGAGGAGCGCACATATATGGAGGATAGATCTCGGGCGTTAGATCCGAGCGCAGGGTCCGGCCACCGTTGGATCGAGGAGAACCTGCACGTTCTTTAAAGTTAAAGGAGTAGAGGGCTCACAAATCGCGATAGCATGAGGGCCATCAGATCTGAATAAAGATAAGAAGAGCACGCTAAAGAGGAGGATAGATCTCAGGCGTCAAATCTGAGTGTAGGGTCCGACCACCGTTGGATTGAGGAAAACTTGCACGATCTTTAAAAGTGCAAGGAGTAGAGGGCTCACAAATCCCGAAAGAAGGAGGACCGTCCATCTCAGGGGGTTATGTGGACCGTTGATCCGACTCTCTGTCAGAGTTTTGGGGATTGAGAGTTGGAGATGTCAAAGAATATTGACATCAAGAATCCCGAAATCGCGATGTGTGAAATCCTGACTGAATCTGAACCGTCAGATCAAGATGTGATCTAGACCGTCGACCCGACTCACGTCAGCTAGGAACACGTGGCACAAATAGGTAATGACAAGTGTTAGACCGATTCAACATGCCAAGCACATGTAAGTCACGAATCAGGGTGACATGTGGCAGTTATTTAACACATGTGACATCAACAGACTTACACCATGTCGGAGTTTCGAGGATCGCGTGTTGGAGATGTCAAAGAAACAATGCAACAGGAATCCCGATTTCGCGATATGAAAAATTGAGACTTAAATCGCAACTGTTGAATCAAGATCAAATCTAGACTGTTGATTCCAGTCCATGTCAGAGTTTCGAGGATCGAGTGTTGAAGTTGTCAAAGAACATTCACCTCAGGAATCTCGAAATCGTGATATGTGAAATCGCGATGTAATCTGAGCCGTCAGATTAAGGTTGAATCTGGACCGTTGATTCCAGTCCTTGTCGGAGTTTCGGGGATTGAGAGTTGGACATGTCAAAGATTATTGACATCAAGAATCCCGATATCGCGATATGTGAAATCGTGATGTAATCTAAGCCATCAGATTAAGGATGAATATGGACCGTTGATTCCAGTCCTTGTCGAAGTTTCAGGGATCGAGAGTTGGACATGTCAAAGATTATTGACATCAAGAATCCCGATATCACGATATGTGAAATCGCGATGTAATATGAACCGTCAGATCAAGTGTTGATTGGAGGGCTACTGATGCACGACACAGTGAAACTGCCAGAAACCATTGATTGGGTCTGCTAGAGAATTCGAAGAGACCCCTGTGTGATCGCCAGAGGATATGAAGAGTCTCCAAGCTTCGTCCAAGTGAAGGAAGACTATTCTTAGAAGGGATTGACAGATGGATGAGCATTGAGGCCTGTAACTTAAATAGAGAAGGTGAGTTCGACTGTCACAGACAAGACGAAGAGTCTCAAACTGCCAGAGAGGCTAAGGAATCTCAGTATAACATACAGTGATGTTGGAAACATGGGGAAAACCACCAGAGAAGCTGAAGATTCATGATGATGATCAGACAGAGCACTCGAGAGGTGGAGGATAACGACATAGATTCATCACGCAGAGGCATTGCGAACATTGCATGCACAAGGTGCATAGAAGCCATAAATACACAGTACAAAGAAGAGATGGAGTTGTTGTTGCTGTGGTCGCTGTGTATAAGGATTGAAGTGTGAGCAAGGAGGCAGAGTGCAGGAGAAAAAATACACAGTAGAGGAATGGTGCATTGAAGGGATATGGTGAAAAGAGCATAAAAGACTGAAGAATAGAAAGTGCAAGGGGCGTGCAGAAGACACTGATGAAGACAGGGCAGAGCAGTGTAACAGAACAACGACAAGGCTGGTAAGCCATTGAATAACTCTATATCGATGTAATAAGTTTGAGTAACAAAGAATTTATATTTCAGGGTGGTTGGGAGGTGCTCGAGAGGACTATTGTCCTTAGAGGTTCAAGTGGGTGCTTGACCACAGGGAGTTGTAGCTTCCATCTGGTTGCAGCCAGAGAAAACAGGGTGGTAGGGTGGTGTAAGGGATAACTCTTGTTCTCTGTTATACAGGTTGGTGCTTGTATGATTGGAAGTTGGTGCTTCCATCCAGTTGGTGCTGGAAACACTCAGGGAGTTGGTGCTAGAGAAACTAGGGAGTTGGTGCTTCCTTCTAGTGGGTGCTAGAGAAAATAGAGAGTTGGTGCTCTCAGCAAGTAGAATCTTGCAAAACAGAGGTTGTAGCCTCATTATGAGTTGGTGCTCATATGTATGATAATGTAAAGAATGTAACTATTACTTATCATATAAAGAAAAAGAGGTGTTTACCCTGTATGGGTTTCCTCGGGAAATATCTATCTCTGTGTTTCTCTTATATGTGACTGATGTTGAATGTGCCATTGTTTATTTCCCTGCATTAATGTGATCATCATTTAGTGTTTCTGCAAAGAGTTTAAAAGAATCATAATTGTTTAAGCTCGGTAACAACTGATTCACCCCCCCCTCTCAGTTGTCCAACAATTGGTATCAGAGCCGACCCCTTCTATCTAAGGGTAGATCCTAGAGCTTAAACATGACAAGCCATGAAGGGACTTCAGTCACTAGGCCTCCTCTATTTGATG